>OOFB01020341.1:9578-32181 GCA_900323305.1 Trachyrincus murrayi
CCCCTCGTGGAACCCCCCCCCACTATGTATTAGTAATATATTACATTATATTACTAATACATAGTAATATATTACTATGTATTAGTAATATAATGTAATATATTACTATGTATTAATAATATAATGTAATATATTACTGTGTATTAATCATATATTACTATGTATTAGTAATATAATGTAATATATTACTATGTATTAATAATATAATGTAATATATTACTGTGTATTAATAATATATTACTATGTATTAGTAATATAATGTAATATATTACTATGTATTAATAATATATTACTATGTATTAATAATATATTACTATGTATTAGTAATATAATGTAATATATTACTATGTATTAATAATATAATGTAATATATTACTGTGTATTAATAATATATTACTATGTATTAGTAATATAATGTAATATATTACTATGTATTAGTAATATAATATAATATATTACTATGTATTAGTAATATAATGTAATATATTACTATGTATTAATAATATATTACTATGTATTAGTAAATCTTATGGTGACTTCCCCTATCTGTCGGTCTGTGTTAAACCCCGGGGCTGGAGTCCCCTTCCAACCGGAGTGGCTTAACCAAAAACCAGGAATGGGTTAATGTTCACATTACAGTTATCATACTAATAATAATACTTATTATATCAATACTACTATGTATTGTACTGATACTGTATCATACCAATACTACTTCTACTACTTATCATACTAACACTAATTATCATACCAATACTACTATGTATCAGTACTTCTACTAGACCAAGGGTTTGTGAACATATTCATACGTCATATCTGTGATAATCATTTATTAATAATCTGTGGTTTGGTTTGCGATATGAGGGGCGCTCTTAAATGAATCACTTAGTTCTGGTGTGCAGAAGTGATAGCAGATGTGATTGCGGTAGCAGATGTGATCATAAGCCAACCTTTTAATGGCGAGATGTCGAGTGCCAGCGGTTTCACTTAAGTCCAGCCACAGTTAAACTCTTCCCTGGCCCCGGATCGGGTTGCAGCCTAACCCTAACCCCTAACCCCTAACCCTAACCCCTAACCCAGCAGCCTCTAAACCACGGCTCCTCTTCCAACCCTGAGTTCACTGCAATCAACATCGGTCTCACACTGTCCGATAGCCCGTAGCTGCCATGGCAACGACAACAAAACGACACCAAGGGATTCACCCTCTTCCTCTGTGAGTGGTCTTATGAGAAGGTGTTTCCCCCCCCCGGATGTAGTGGGCTAGGGTTATGGTTAGGGTTAGGGTTAGGTCTCTTCAAGGCCTTTAGGAGCACAGGCAGTCCCAGTAATCTCATTTCTGGAATGGCCGAAGCCCAGAGATTAATATGTTTGAAAGGCAGACCCATTCAGGGGAGATGAAGGGGCATTATATCGGCCAGCGGGGTAGATCTGGGGCCTGTGTGATTACATGTAGACTACAATAGCCACATCCGTTTATTAACTTTATTGAAACGTTGTTTGTTTACGACAAGGATCATCTTTTTTTCTTTTCTTTTTTTCCGAAAAGGGAAAGACATGGAGAAAATGAGCACTTGACTGGAATGAGTGAAAGCCCAAAGAAGGGAGAAAAAAAAGCGTGTTGCTGGAGTCTGTGAGGAACAGTAGCTGTGGTTGTCGACCCACACAGTGATGAGACGCGTCCACATGCGACACATTCCACCATCAGGAGAATAGAGCACGCACTGTTCACCACTCACTTCCCCCTAGCGTTATCCAGTCATCGAGACAACCAACTGATGTTATCTGTTATCTGATTAGCCTATTAGGTCTACCATAGCCTTAATGTCGTCTTTGGTTGCTGTATGATTTGTATTTGTGTTGTATTATGTGTTATTAATAGGCCTAAGTGGAATGTTTTATATGTATATTTAACAAGGACTCGAATATGCAAACTAGAAGACTCTTCACAAACTGAACTATTTTCAACAACATGTAACCACATATTTCTGCCAATGTAATTAATGTTATTGATTTTAGGCGCCCTCCTAGGTGTGAATAAACAATTTAGCCACCAGAGGGCAGTGTTGAATTTAAACGTCATTTATATTTAGCTTTCGATTTGTTATTGATCTCTTGTAGTTACTGTATTTAATCATACTATGATTAACACCATGTGACCAAAATTGACAATCGATTGTAATATTTATATTAAAAGGTTTATACAATAAATCATATCAATACATTAGTGTTTGCTTATTTATGCATATCCTTCAAAAATATACTAGGCCTAGTACTAAGTACCTCCCTTGATGGGAAATGTCATGTAGCTATATATTTCGTGTTATGTTAAATACTACAAAAATCTAAAAGTATGTAAAAAAAAATCTATCTGATGTTAAGTAAACACAAAGTGATTCATTTGACATTCTTTTTATTTTACACCGACAGTCAGCCACACAATTTCCCCCTTTGACAGAGTGGCACCAAAAGCATTTCCATTCCTGGTCCCGGTCCGGTATAAGTCACATATTTGGACCTTGGACTCCTGATTTATCCTCAGCAGTATGTAAGCAGTGGTCTTAAAAAGGTCAGCCCCGAAGCGTCAGCCGGGTTATAACATAATCCAGTTAAAGGTCAAATCCTCTTACATGTCCCACCCACTTCCTGTGGACCTTAGCTTGAATATGGAAGTTAAGGAAGTAATATAGAGACCCCAATTCTCTCCTGATTAGAATCACTCTTTAATATAGAGATCAGAACTAATATTCTGATATATTGATATTCATATACAGTATTCATCTACTGAATGTCTATTTCAAATGTGGGCTTTTTAAACAGCATCACATGGCCCAAAAATAACAGTATTCTACTGTTTATCATTTTTATTTACCCTTTAATACACGTCATTAAGGTTGGGCATCTTACCCAGGGGTGAACACTAGACTATCCTATCTTGTCCCTGATTTATAATTCTAGTAAATCAAATATAAATATATTAATATATATATTTGCTTCTCAAAATATAAATATATTCTTATGTAGCTTATCTGTCACTAAAATATACAAGTCTAAAAACTACAGTATATAAAAATATTTACTGTGTAATTTGTACAACAGCACCTCCCCCCCTTCTGTTATCCCTGAGAATCTCTTTATACACACACACACACACACACACACACACACACACACACACACACACACACACACACACACACACACACACACACACACACACACACACACACACACACACACACACGCAATTATGTCCAAATGCACTTCAAATGAGGTCAAATCAGAATCACCCTTTTTATATATTTTTTATTTTTACCTTGTACACAAAAGAGCAGACAAAGTCGATGAAACCGCACTGCATCTTGGGAAGCTGTTCAGAGTGGTTTCTGTCCATCATTGGCTGGGGAAGGAAAATAATGATTTGAATGAATTTCCACATCATTATTGTGCTCACCATCGCTTTGATCAATCTGAAAGACAAACATGTTGTAAAAACATGTCATGTATTGTAAAAACATGTCATGTATTGTAAAAACATGTCATGTATTCGGCAATCGTCTGATTGGCTCAGATGAATGCCACCTGCTATTGTTTGCATGACATCACCTGGCACCAATTTCAGCCAACGAGAAACAGGAACATGCAATATGAAGTGAGTGTTTTCACCAGTGATGGTTTAATGTGTTGTGGAGTGTGTGTGTTGTTGGTGGCTGGTTTAAGCAGCCTCACCTGGTCTGAGTCAGACTGATTAGACTCTGGGTGAGGCTGCACACCTGTGGGTCATTGGCCAATCAAGTCCCACAGGTTAAACCAGCCACCAGCACACACACTCAGGAGGAGCGCTAGCATGTCGGCATGTCAGCGACTCGTTACAGATTCCAGGGGGGAACATGCAACACAAGCAGTGTAGTGAAAACAGCAGAATAGAGAATATTACAACATCTTTCTTACAATTGGCTGCTGGTCGAGAACCGTCCTCTCCATGTCTCCCTGCTCCCAGAACTCAGCAGCCACCATGAGGGCCACCTGAAGACCCAGACAGGAAACACTTTCTAATGACTCTTCTACGGCAAAATCAAACCTGGAAAATAACTGATGGACATTGGAAAACAGACCTTGCTCTGGACCTCCCATGGCTTAGTAATGGCCGACAAGTCACAGGCAGTCATCATCATAGCCCTAGAGAGAGAGAGAGAGAGAGAGAGAGAGAGAGAGCTGATCTCATCAGGTGACATGAGCTCTATTGGTTAATGGTTATGGGTTGCTAGTTAATGGGCGGGTTAGCAAAGTGTATCTACATGATAATCTCCTTTCGCGTGGCGTTATTAGAGATGAAGTTGACTTTCTCCTTCTCGTCCGGCATCGGCTCAACGGTCTCCACGATCTTCTGGAACATCGTTCTCTTCCTGCGTGACAGAACAACATCGGTTACGCAACGTTGATCTCTAGTTATTTCAAAGTTTAGGAATTAATTTCAATACAATCCTGCAAATCAAATTCTACATCTAACTACATCATCGTCGCTCATCATCATCATCATGCTTACTTGAAGTAGAGGGCCAGGTCGGTGGCGATGATGCACACTTCGAAGAGATGCTGCACCGTCTCAAACTGTCGCTTCTGAAGGTTCTGGAAGATGTTGAGGTGCTGAAATGACAACATCATAATAATGACATCACCATAAGTAGTAGTTCTTCATCCATCTCAGTGATACTAAACAGTAGAAGATAGTGGATAAGAGTAGAAGACAGTAGAGGACCACCTCGTCCTCCATCAGGGTCTTGCTGTACTCCAGATGATGTCGCTCCATCACCGAGGTGGTGTGCAGCTTTGCCAGCGGAGACCCACTCCTGTCACAGACACGCAGCACACCGCACGGTCAGAGCGAGTACTTTATAACACACACGTTATTTGTGTTATTACGTATTGTGTGTCTCCTACTTGGTCTGGTAGAGATTGTTGGTCCCTCTGTGGTCGATGTCGTGGCAGAACCCGGCCGCCACCATAGCGAAGGCCTCCAGGTCAGAGTAGTACTTCTTCAGTTTACCCGTCTGTCCGTGAAGAGAGAGAGAGACCCAAGGTATGTGTGGGTTATGTCCTAGGAGATGACAGGGGTTTCCTAGGAGATAACAAGGGTTTTCTAGGAGATAACAAGGGTTTCCTAGGAGATGACAAGGGTTTCCTAGGAGGTAACAGGGGTTTCCTGGGAGGTAACAAGGGTTTCCAAGGAGACGTGTTGCGTACCAGCAGCAGAGTGAACATGGTCTGGCCCACGTTGAAACCGTGCCTCCAGTTGTGGTACGTGATGTCACGGTAACCCTTGCGGACGGTGTACATCCACCTGGTCAAAGTCTGTAGAGGACGTAATCGTGATGTAGTGTAAATATAGTGTAAGTGTAAGTAGTGCAAGTGTAGTGTTTAAAAATGATCAAAGTCACAGGGATACCTTAACACCCAGACACACGAATTAGAAAGGAAAACAACAACATGTACAGATATGGAGTTAACTTAAGCGGTGGTGAAGTTACCTCTGCGGGTACTTTGAACTTCTCCACCACGCCCAGCTCGAAGAAGCACCGGATGCCACACTTGATGAGCTCTGACTCGGACAGCGGGAAGTCACTGAAGCGGAACTCCAACAGCTCCACCTTCTTGGAGTCGGGGATGTTGGCTCTCTACGCGTTGGAAACAAACACATTACGATATACGCGTGAGATATATCCTATGTGGTTATGGTTCTGATGTTAGGTTTAGTACGTTCTCTCTTCACACACTTGAATAGGACTCCCTGCATTGTCTCGTCCAAACTTACCAAGAGTTTGTACATTTCTTTCTGGTCACAATCCTCTGGATCGCTGCCCATCTTTTCTTGAGTGTTCTGTAGAGAGATGCGATATATATATATATATATATATATATATATATATATATATATATTAATTATGAATCTGTCACCTATGTCCATCACAGCATGACGAGTCATCTTTAATGGAGGACAGTATATTCCTACTATTTAGTACCTTTGGCAGACGCTTTTATGCAAAGCGACGTACACTGATTTCAGATACAGGCCATTAAGGAGCAGGTAGGGCATTAGGCATCTTGTCCTACAGGTTAGGCTGGGAGTCCCAAAGGCTAGCACCCTAGCCCACTCCGCTACCCTGTGTCTCCCCCTGGGTGAGATGTAGCATTGTAAGATGGAGCTGTGTGGTTTGAGCGTAATGTGGCTAGACACAGCAGGTCTTACGAGGATGGACTGCACATCGCTTGGCGTAGCCCTGGTCTGGTACATGAGCATCTCCTGGGTCACGTCTTTCCTCCACTCGGCCCGGTTCAGCTTGTCATGCGTGTCGCAGTTCAGCGTGGACCAGCCCAGGAACTGGGTCAACGCCTGGGGACAGGAGAGAGAGAGATGTTGTTTAGGAATATATAAATATAGTGCATCAGCTAGTTAGTTCAACAGTTAGTTAGCTCATTAGCTAGTTAGATAGTGAGTTCATTATTCTTCATATTAAACATACTGCGAAAATCTGTATAATAGCGAAAAATAGCCAATATATGAATTAATATCTAATAAATATTGGATATCAAAATGCTATTTATTACATGGACAAATGTATATAGCATTTTATTGTATATATTTGCATTTGTTTCGCTATATCTTTTGGGAGAAACACCTCGGTTATCTGCTCGTCGTTCTCGTCAAACGGTTTGTTGTCAGTTCGGTTGAAGAAGGTGGCGATGCCCACGATCTCCTCCTTCTTGTTGACGATGGGGAGGGACAGAACGTTCTTTATCTTCCACCCGCTCTCGTCCACCGGCCCTTTCTGCCAGACACCGTCAAACACACACATTTACACCGGAGACCTGTGTGTGTGTGATCAAGCGGCCGGTCATCTATGAGTTGGTCTCACCTGAAATGTGAAGTATTCGTCTGCAGCTGCGTTCATCATGTTACAGATCTGGAAGAAGACACATTTAATGATGATGGATAATATAACAATACACAGTGTGTGTGTGTGTGTGTGTGTGTGGACTTTTTAAAACATGTTGATTTACATGAAACCATATGGAGCAAAGCATGAAAGTGTTGAGGCTGGAGTTGGGAACTTACGAATCCATTTTCAGCCACATATGTTGGCAGCCCACTCACCAGAGCCCAGTGGTCAACTGGGGGGCCTCTGTGAGGAGGGAGAGAGAGAGAGAGAGAGACAGAGAGAGAGAGAGAGAGAGAGAGAGAGAGAGGTGTATAATAGATCATGTACAGAGACCATCTCAGGAAGGAGGGAACGCTCTTCTGTCCTCCTTCTCAAGGTCTGTTCCCTCTGGACTTTGGGGGAGTTTCGAGGGGTCAGGGGGTGTCTTGGTATGCCTTGACCAAACATTCTAGAATAACCCCGCAACCAGTTGTTATTCTTATCCTCACGGTGAAAAGGCACAAAGATGGCGGCTTGGAATGTGCGCGTCATCATGTGACTTGAATAGCACAGGAAGTTCTGGCTCAGTGGGCCGTGGTGAAACTTACGGGATAACTTTGATCTCCTCTTTGTCTTCCAGCAGGTAGTCGATAATCTTGTAGAAGGTGATTTCCTGAACAAAGCGAGCGTGGGTTTCAGGCACCGCTGTACTTGCATGTGTAGATAATATACAGTATGTGTTAACCTTGCGGTAGGTGGGTGGGTGGCAGTGAGTCACCCGCCTGGAGTTCTTACTCTGCCATCGGGGGTCTTCGGGCCCTTGTATGCGTCCTGCTCGCCCAGTTTGATCGCCCACTCGTCAAAGAATTCCTGTTGTGGAAGAAATCTCAGTTAGTTTAAAATCCTCTGCAATCTTAGTTAGTTTATCACAATGTAGCTCAACATTTTTTTATCATTGCATAGAGGTTTGCAGACTTGGGTGTATTCGTAATTAAGTATTTTTTGTTGGTTAAAATTCGACAACTTCTATTGATAAACGCATATTATCAATATCGGGATATGACTGGTGCGCGTGTGAATTGATCTCCGACACACCTTGTCTTTGGTCATGTCCAGGAGTCCAACAGAATACCTCTCACACTTGAGGTAGGTCCTGACCGTGTACATGGCTTTGTGGAACTGCCTTTCGATGTCCGTTAACTCCTCAAACACCTTGCTGGCCGACCACAGCAGGACCTGAAGTACAGAAGACTATATTTTACTCAGTTTTCTGTATTGGTCACTGAAGCAAAGAAAACGTATTCATCTCAACTGTAATACAGTTACAGCGTCTGAATGAACATATGCAATTATTTAACGACAGCGTCTTACAATACCATGAGTGTATACGTTCTAAGCATGGGGGTGGCCCTAGTGGAAATCAAACCCCTAACCCTATGCAGTGTTAATGCCATGCTCGGTTGTGTATCTCGGTTGAGATACACAGGACCACCAACAACAAGTGGTTTGTCTGATTACCTGACTTCTCCTGGACTCAACATCCCACATGTAAGCAGTGTGTGCCTGGAGAGCGATCACGGCAGCAAAGTTCACATATTTATTGAAGAGCTGGAACACATGATGAGCACAGATGATTGGTTAATGCTTGTTTGTTTGTTTGTTGATTGTTGATTTGTTTGTTGATTACTGAGACAAGTTAAAATATGGGTCAGAGACAGGAAGACAAGGATTAAACACTCCACACGCTTTACTGTTATATGATCTCTTTCTGTTGTAGTTCTGTTGTCTCCAGCGCTAACTCTTCCTACCACCAAAGAGTTCCCAACTTGCCTCCTGGTCATTCTTTGAGAACTCATTGGCTCCGTGCTTGTTGAGGGCCATCACAACGCCTATAGGGTCCTTCCCGCTCAGCAGAGGAGCTGTGAGCATGCATTTGGTGGTGTACTTGGTCTGCTTGTCCACAAAGTCACTGAAGTGAGAGTCCTGGAATACAAAAACAGCAAGACACAAGGGTACAAGGGTTAACGTTTACATGTAATGTAAATATTTTTCTAGCATTTGTGCTAGTAAAAAACAAATTAAACTTGTGAATTACTACTCCATAGAACACAATGTTTCTGTCTTGTTGGAACCAAAACATTAGTCTCATAGTGGGCACAGCTTTCATACTCTACTCATTTGAGAGACTTGTTCTGTTATATAATGTTCTCTCAGTGTTACCTTCTTCACATCCACAATATTCTGAGGTTTCTTCGAGTGCGCAGTCCAGCCAACGATCCCCATGTCCGTGGGAAACACGATCTCCACGCAGGGGTGGACCAGGTTCTTCTCGAAGGGAGTGGTGGCCGTCACGTCGAACAGCAGCGTGGAGAGCTCCAGCGTGCCGTTCCTGGACCTGGAGCTGAAGTAGCTGCAGCGGTCGGCCTGAATCAACAGGGCTATCCTCTGGAGGACCTTGTGCAAAGCCTTCTCCATCGGGTTGGGGCCCTGCATCTCCTTGACCAGCTCAAAAATGAACTCGGCCTCCTGTATGTTGGTCACATCCTTGTAGGACGCCGGCTCCTTCACCTGCACCTGGTTGCCGAAGGCGGCGCTGATCACGTCCGCCTTCACCTTCTGCTCGTAGTACTCCTTGGCAAACCGGGGGTTGTTGTTCAGAAACCTCTCCACGCTGTCCCTGTCGGCCATCCTGTCCCAAGTCCAAGGTTTATATGTCTCTCTGAGCTGCTTGGTGATGCACTTCCCTTGGTGAAGGTGGATGGAGATGGAGGAGGTCTCTTGTCAGTGCAGACCCTGCTCAGCTTCCTCCAGCCCGTCCAGCTCCAACCTGCTCTCCAGTAACAGAAGGCAGGACCACTGGCTTACAGGGTAAGGGGCTACCAGGATGGTGGCTAATGACTAGTGACGTATAGACCCATAAAGCCCATGACCTTCCTGACCTGTAAATCCAGCAGCTTGTAATTTTTTTCTGAGGCCAACCCCATCACTGCTCACTGGTTATGGTCATGTTTGACCCCTGATCCCAAAGGGCAGGACTCTGCGCTTGGATTTGCTTCAGCTTACGCATCATAACCTGTTGTGGGCACGTAGGAAGCCTAAGTAGCGTTGGGTGGAAACAGAGTATGTGATTTCAAGAATGAAAACATCACACAAACGCAAACAACATTAAAACTTAATAAGTATGCAGCTGATATCATGAGAAACGGTTTTAAATGTGACTTATGGAGGCGTTTTAATGAAGGTCTGTGACCAATGGCAATGCCCTCTTAATCCAAGCGTCTTCTGTCTACAGCACCAAAACAAGACTGGCAGGGAGCACTCCCTCACAGTTCATCTGGTGAACCGCTTGTCCTACACACCTCCTCGGGACAGAAGGAGAGCACGGACACTGGTTTTACTGGTTTAATTACGCTGGTTGGCACTGAGAGGCTTGTTGTGAAGACTAACCAGACTTAGTCATGGGCTTCCATGCCTGCTTGACTTAAAAAGACAAAAATATATCATAATGTATTGCATGCATTAACAAATAATAACTATAGAGTTTAGGATGTTTGTACTGAGAAAATAATTATCTTGAGTTGTAAAAAAAAAATCCAGATTTTGGTTAATAATTGCCACATTCCAGAAGTCGCTAATATCACATTTTTGCATCAATTGGCAAAAAATGCTGAATCGAGCAACACCCTATACTATATCCCACCTGTTGCAGAATTTTGTTTAAATTTTGTTGTGAAATTCCTATTTCATGTGTATAGGTGACACAACTTCTTCTGACAAGGGTGAGATTGCCGACAAAGATAAGCTGGCATGACTTTGGAGGTCTTCAAGTGTGTAACTGAGATGCATACAACTCCCACGGAGTGCTTAACGCTGCTTCTCAGACGGGATAATCTCATATTCCAGCAAACTTTCCATGAAAATGATTGTCCATATGAGAAGGTACCTGAAGGTTTGGCTTCTAAACCGTATTACCATATTACCAGCTGCTTCACGTCACCGTCACCTTCCATACCGGCCACTTGCATCAGAGACCTTTGGCCGGCCATATTCACCCAGCAGCAGCAATACAAATCCTCTGCCGTAAATAGTGTGGATTACTGCACACAATCTGTTTTGAGCTATTGATCCGGTTTGACCAGAGAGACAAACAGCCGAGAGACAAGTGACATCCCTGTGACAAGATATGACAAACTGTTGAGAAATATTCTTTAATTTTCAAAATGTGAACTGCCTTGCCTTGAGCATTAAGTGCATCGTTAAGGCGTTAAGTGTTAAACAAATCAAACACAGCAATGCCTTGAAGAACACACAGTTCTGAACCACTCTCTACATTTCAAACGTTTGTAAAATGAACTTGTTAAATTAACTTACATCAACCTTCAACAGCACATTGTATTATTTTAACCAATATCCATATCTCTTTGCACCATGCCTTCGTCCATTAACAAAATGTATGGAGCTCAGAACCTAAAGAAGACCTCGGGTGTCTTCACGGGGGTCCTCAGTCCAGGCAGTGGTCCAGGTGGGCCAGCAGCTCTCGGTGCTGGCTGGACAGGTACTGGGCCCGGCAGCCGGGGCACTCCAGGATGCTCTCGTTCAGAGCGCCGGAGGTGCCAGGGGAGCCGTGGTCTCTAGGGGCTTTAGAGGCCGCGGATCTGCTGTGAGCGCTGCTGGCGTCCTGATGTTGTCTCTGCAGCGTAGCCAGTACAACACACATGGAGGCAACACTGTCAGACACATGGACTGTAACCTGCTGCCAGGCTCAGCCTGGACGCTCTTGCTATTCCTGATTAGGTAAAGGTAAATAACAGTAAACACGTGAAATGAACGCTTCCTACTGCCAAACTAAGCCTCTTCCACTATTTTTGAATGCTTATCAGCAACTGGTTTTTAATTGAACCAAGATGTTTGAATTTCCCGCCCGGGAGTACATCTTATCTTATCTTTGGGGTTTCTCTGGATACACTGACCTCTGACACGGTGGTCTTCCTGGTCTTCCGTAGCTCCCTGAGGACTCTGTACAGCTGCTTCTGTAAATAGAGACAGTCACGTTTCTCCTCCTCCAGGTCTTTGGACGACATCTGGATCTGCAATGGAGAAGGGTTTTCCATTGTTCAAATAAGATGAGCTGTACTTCATTAATACCAGAAAGGAATTGGTTTATGTGTCGGCCGCGTCTTGGTGACCCGTGATAGGCTACGTGTATCCAGCAGATATGTGAAGGTTAAACTGAGCTAACCTCACACTGAAGCCGCTGATCCTCTAATCGGGTATCATTAAGAGTGGATGGATTAGCGACTGCACTAGCGCTCTGTCTAAAACAAAGACTTCATCTAATGAAGGGTTAATTAAGGGTGCTAGGGGATTGGGAGTGAAACTATGTGTGTGTGTGTGTGTGTGTGTGTGTGGTTAGGGTTGGCTACCTGCTTCTCCAGAATCCCAATCTTCCTGTGATCGTCTTGGTGATTCAACGCTGATTTTTGAAGGAGATTCACCTGTGAGGGGGAAACACGGGGTAGTGAAAACAACCAGAACACGAGTCAGACATGATATGAATGATAGCGGAGACCGTGGTCTTTCATACCTGCTGTAGGAGCTCAGCAGAACGGTGCTTCTCGTCATGCAGTCTGTCTTGGAGGTCCTCCGCCTGGACCCTGAGACTGCTCTCTCTCTCCCCGCCGCCAGCCTTCTCTTCCTGGGCACTCTTCCGGCTCCTCAGCCTCTCCGCCTGGAGCTCCTCCACCTCCCGCTGCTTCTTCTCACAACTGGGCGCACACATGCACACACACAAATACACACAAATACACACACACACACACACACACACAGACACATCTCTCTCATTTTGAAAGTGCTCCAAAATGTTTGAAAACGGAGGATTTTGAAACTGCTGGCATTTGATTGTGACGAGATCCAGGGCCGGCCAGAGTGACCTGAGCATGCATATGAGAGAAGGCTTGAACCGAAATTGGGAAAATACCGTTTTAGGGTGGATGGATCAAAACGCTAGTATTGATGGAAAGTGCCGTTGTTGACATGTAGCCGGTGTACTGCGGACACACACCTCCACTGCATCTTGTCCAGGTCACCATGAGCCACGTCCAGCTCTGTCCTGGCCTGGAGCAGTAGTCTGTTATAGTGCTCCATCTGGCCCATTGTCTCCCTCTCTGAAATCAACACTTGGGTATAAATGCTATGCTAACCCTAGCCGCCTAGCATTTAAGACTTTGATTACTCGTCTAATGTGTCAGATCAACACACTAGCTCACATGTTGCCCGTTTGAGGACTTAGGGTTAGGGGGTGTAGTATAGGCCTAATGTGAAGCCCTTTGAGACTGTAACTGTGGGCTATCAAATGTACTTGAACTGACTTGAATGCTGAAGAGAATAATGTGAAGTTATAAAGAATGGGTGGGAATAGTCAGACACAGCACTCGAAAACCTAAAGACCTAAAACGACACATTATGACATTTTGTATCACGACGTAAAATGACAAAATGAAAAATGTGTCACAAAGGAAAATCCAAGATGGACCGCACGTCTCTTAGACATAGTTTTGATAGTTTAAAGAGTATAGAGCACACTGCCTCTGTCCCGCACCGTCTGAATGGGCCTCATTGTGCTGCTGTGAGAGCGCCTGGTTGGCTTGGTTCAGCTGCTGCTCCAGACATGACAGTCTGGCCAGGACGCCCCTCACATAGAGCTCCCTCTGCTGGTCGTACGCCTGCCACTGCTGGTTCTTCTCCAAGGCCTGGAGACACAACAAGACGAAAGACAGACAGGTGGAAATTAGACAGACATACAGGCTTGGCTCCAATGTCCATGAAGACTAACATTATGTTCTTACTTTGAAACCGGGTCAAAGGTTAGATAGTCTGGTGGTTAGGGTGCGGGTTCGAACCCCAATGGGCACAGTCTACCTGGTGGCGTCCTTGAGCAAGCTGCCTCACGCCCTACCCTCTCATTAGTGACGCGTATCTAAACGCATTTCACTGTAAGTCATTTTGCCAAGTGACTGAATAGTAGTAAACAGTAAAAGACATTCTGCCTGTTGATGACCACACATCGTTGCTTACATCTCTGAGCTGAGCGTGAACTAGTGTAGCAGAACTGGTGGAGGGATGTCCATCTGAATCGTAGTCCTGTGGAAATAATATCAAACATATAATACCATTACTAGTATTACCAGGATAGGAATAGTATGCAAATCTCTCCGCTGATGTCTATAAAACAAGCATAATCCAAAGAATATGCTTTGGATGAGAGGTACTTCGTAAGAAATGCTGCCACCCAGTGTCACCAATACAAAAGTGCAATCATTCAGCTCAACAAGTAAAGCTTCTTCAGTATATTATATACCTGCTCGCCCTGAACTGTCTTCTCTAGATCTTCACATCTCGTCGACATCGTCACCAGCTTGTTTTTCACGTCCACGGTCTCGGTCTGAAGTGACTGGATGAGTTTATGGTTCGGCTCCTTCTCTTCTCTGCCCTCCTCCTCCTCCTCCTCCTCTTCCTCCTCCTCCTCTTGTGTCATACGTAGCTTGTATCTCAGTGTTGCGAGCTCCTCGTCTTTGGCCATCAACTGTTGAAAGTTCTTCTCTTTGACCGTTTCCAGAGACAGAATTCTCTGATATAAATAAATGACAGGTAACACACTGGTCATGTGACACACTGGTCATGTGACATGTCCCACAGGTAACCGTAGACACATCAGAAAAGTACCCAAAAAAAATAGTTTCCAATTAACTGAAGAACGTTTTTGTCTTTATGAGCTCTAATTACACCGTCCATTACCTGTAGGAGGTGATCATATTCTGAATCTGACGACACAGCATCCTGCTGGCGTGTTACCTGGTCCAGGGTCCTCTGGAGGGACGCGTCCTCCATCTCACCTGCCGGGGGCCCCTGAACACAGCAGCACAAACCTGCTGTCAGCCACAAAGACAAGTCATTACATTATATCAGATGGGAAATGAAATGTGACATAACATATGGATGCCAGTTTAAAGATGATAATAATATAGGTATCGTATCGGGTTAGTAAGCAAACGACGTTGACTTAGCTACCATAAGCTACAGTTGGGGACGTCATTATTTATATGTTCGTTAATATATGTAAGTATATTATGGATATGTACGTTAACGGTGACTATACTTAACAATCCAGGGAGCATTACGAGCTACGTTTTTACATGTACTAAAATACCGATAATTAGGTTTGTTCCTGTGATTTGTCTTGGAGCTAGGTGTCGCTAAGGAAGGGCAGCGCAGTGTCGACCAAACCGCGAAGTCATAAACTGACACCTCTCCCTCGCCGTAGTCGGACCCGTCAGTCAGTTAACTACAGTCATTCATATACCAATTCATCCTTGACCACTACAGTAAATTAATTTACCAATTAATCCTTTAATTCTATATTTTCATGAAATAATCCATACATACAAATGTATTAGATACAAAAATACAGGACGTATTGAATGGTTGTATCCATGAATTAATAAACAAACTAACAAATAACTAAATAATTACAATTATTGTCATTTGTGCTTTGGCTTAATTTATCGACATATATTTGCTTGTTATAATTGGAATTGTGGATGACGTTACGTGGCTTTGGTACAGCTGTGTGGGTACCAGGACCTTCTCATCACCGTTAGGGGGCGCTTTAATAAAGGAGAACTTTGTTTCTTTCTGATTTTCTATAAAACAACGGGGTTGGGGATTGTTTTTTTATGTTAGGTATGGCAACCCTGTTAAGAGTACAGTTTATAGTTTACATTTTGGATGGGGGGACGGGGGGACGACGACGACGACGACGACTAGGTTTCGGCTGGGGTTCTCCCCAGCCTCAATTTGGCGTTTGGGGGTATATGGAGTGTGTGTTTAAGCTGTTTAAGCAGCCTCACCTGGTCCAATCAGGCCCACAGGATAAACCAGCCATCACCACACACACTCGAGAGGAGCGCAGACATGTCAAGCTTTTACCACCTGCTCTGCCGGCATAAACACTCCCAACCCTGCAAGAAACAGGTTTACACCAGACTGGTGTTGGAGGGTTACCTGCCACACCTGTGTTCAGGTTATTCTGTCTGACTACCAGCCCGTTACCGAGCCCTCGCCTGTCTGTTTATTAATAAATCCCAATTTCTTCCAGTAACCTCCCGTGTCTGTTTGGGTCGATCTGTTTCACTCTAATTCTAACTTTAATAATTAGGCAGCCCATGATTAATTGAAAGTGGATAAGATTAGAATTTTGTATTTGTATTTTCCGCTAATGACGTGAGGACCATGACTTTATGTTCAGACTGAAGATGCTGTCTGCTGTCTGCCTCAGTACATCATCTACATCCCTCAGTACATCATCTACACCCCCTCAGTACATCATCTACACCCCCTCAGCCCATCATCTCCACCCCAGTAAGATCAACCCCCAGGCAGGCGGTCGCATCACGCAAGGCGGCGCCTCCACGGAGGAACTCAGGAGACCTTCTCTCCCTTCTCCTCCTCTCGTGCAAAGACATGTGTCTGTAAGATTGGCGCAATGCTGCGGGTCGTTGTCGAGTCTGCGAACAGCATCCCCAAAAGGAAACTCGGGGTTCCGGATCCAATAGCTACAATTTCGTATAAAGGTGAGATATAACTTACTTTTTACAACTTAAAATGTTTTTTTTGGTTGATGTTCTCATGCAGTTTGTATGTTGTTGGCATCTTTAGCGACCTAGGATACTTCTTTATAGTTGATTGCTGATTGTTTAAAGCAATCCTAGCGACTAGGTATTTGCCTCGGCTGTGACTCATACAGAAAAGCAAGACGCGTAATAACCTTATAAGGTTAGGAAAACTGGTCCTGAGTTATCAGGTCGAGGCCCACTGCACCTCCTTTGGTTTGGGGCAGCATTTGTATTTACATTATAAAGAATTAGACGTATAAAAGTTAGGAGTGCACATGCATTTGGGTCACAGGCTGTTTGTTGAAGACAAACAGGTCCACATTGATCGATATAAGTGTTTCTATTGTTTTTTCACAGGCGAAAACAAGAAAACAAAGGCAATCGACAATGATTTAAATCCTGTTTGGAATGAAGTAAGTAGGCCTAATGCATTACAACAATAAGCTGCATAGATATAATTAAACACTGGCAAATGACTGTGTAAATGTCTTTTGTTTGTATTATGTATAGTTATGTATGTGTTGTAATTACAGGTGCTTGAATTTGACCTGAAGGGTATTGCCTTGGACCCTTCCTCGCACATAGATGTAGTTGTGAAGGACTATGAAACAGTTGGAAAAGACAAGTAGGTGTAGGCTTTGGACACACACACACACACACACACACACACACACACACACACACACACACACACACACACACATACAAACACACAGTTAGTCATTCGTGATTGGTCATTGCAGTGGAAAATAAACAATTATTTGTGTGTGAGTGTGTAGCAGTCTCCTCTCCTGGTTTAACCCGTGGGCCTGACCAATGCAGGTGTGGTGTGCTTAAACCAGCCACCAGCAACACACACTCCTTCATACCGCCAATTACAGAGAAAGTAGATGTAAATGCCGTGCTTAGGCATGTTAGCTGGCACAATTGTGAGTTTTAGTGTAACCAAGTAACCAGGTGTGTCTGTCTGTCTGTGGTGTGTGGGAGAGCGTGCTCTGTCTTGTTTTTGACTCACTTAACTTTGTGTGATAGTAACATGTATGTTATAAAATACTCTGAAGAGCAGCTTTAGAGAGGTTCAGACTAGCTGCTGATGGCTCTCCCATTCAGCTGAGTTAATCAACTACACTGCTTTGCTATAACAAGACGTTTCAAGTGTTTTCCTCTCACAAGATAATTTCCACGACAATTCCATAACTATGGAGAGAGATTTGTCTCCTAATTATTAATACTAATAGGAGTCAACTTGTGTCTTGTAAAAGTTAACTTGTGTCTTGTAAATGTACATTTGAATGAATGTGCAATGACTAAATGACATATTTATGAATCCAAGTTTTTGCACAAATACCTAAAAAATATATATTTTTTCCTATGTCCATACGCATTAGTTGTAATAAGACAAATTTAAAATAGTCTTGTGAACTGTTGAATATGCATATGTGGATCAAGTGACACCCGTGCATTCATGACACAGCTTTTAGACAATCTCTTTTTCTCTTTTGAATTTTGAGACAAATGTCACAGTATTTCAGATGTGATTCACACACTCGCTAACTACCGATCGACGCGTGTCTACTGAGGTTTCTTCTTCGGTGGTGTCTACTGAGGTTTCTTCTTCGGTGGTGTCTACTGAGGTTTCTTCTTTGGTGGTGGAGTGGAGCAATGACGCGGCTCAATTACCTTGGTCTTGACCATAATAACAGTAAAGCATAAACTAGTGTACTGTTTCTACAATGACCTGAAATTTAGTTGAAGGATAGTCCTTGGTTCACTCCAATGCCTTTTCTTTCCTTCTCTGCCCCTCCCCCCTCATTCCTGTTGCTATATCTGTTTATGCTAGCCCTGGTGTATCCACATCATGCCTGTGGCTCACACTAATTGTTTCCCTCTGTCATTTTACCATGCAGCCCTTCATGCTTACTCTGGCTCCCCTTTGGAAGTCGGCCGGTGCTTTCCTTGTTAAAGATCGTGTGTTCTTTTATGTCACGTCTCTATTATCCAAACAATATTCAGGCGACTAGCTGGTGTTTGTCGTGGTGACAGTATGTTAAGATCTGTCTGTGTTCACCCGTAACTCACGATCATAATCTAATCTGTTCTTCTAACGCCTCTCTCAAATAGTCGCACTTCTGTAAATGGAAGTTGTCGATGTAAATTTATATATTTGTGCTGATATTTTGGAAAATGTGAATCGCCATTGTTGGGTAATCCAACGTGGTTGTTAGTCACCGGCGTACTACTGCTGTTGAGCAAGCGGTTGATATTGGATGGATTGTTTGCCATAGCTTTGGCTTCACAGCGAAGTGAAAAGGGAAGTGGACACCCTAGTCACTACCTCTGAGATTCAAAAGAAGAGGTGAGGCACTGGCCGTTAACAAGAGAAAGACAAACAGAACATGGCCTGTATGTACATTTTAAATCCAGATGTTCATAAATGAGGAGCGTGGGAAAATACAGATCAAGATTTAACACTTGTCTCACTGGTTTTAAGATTCATTGGCGCCGCAAACATTTCCCTGAGAGATCTAGCCAGTGGCCAGGCAACCTCCCTCCCATTCAAGAATGTTCCCCTGGTCAACGAGAAACAGCAAGCCACTGGGGTAATGAATCACTTCAAAACGTTCACGCTCTCTTTTCAAACATTCACAATTTACAAATTAAAAATAAGTTTTTTTTCTTCTTTCAGGCAGCAATTAATTTGGTCATTGGGTACGAGCCCCCTGCTGGTACCTTTCCATGCTCCGACCACCCTGATGGAGAGGTGTCTTACGGGGATCCTGGTGAGGGAACCGTGAAACCGTGATATTTACAGAGCTAGTAGTCTTTAAGCGAGAGGTCCCCTCTTAGTACGTAGAGATCCTCGACGCAAACATCGATGCCGTGAAAGGCTCCCAAATGTCCGCTGTTGTAGAATAGCATTCTAGAATAGTATCTCATTAAGACAACACACTTGATCATGTTTAGCGTTTTATTATTGTTTATGATACGGATCTTTACCTCCACATGAGATGGCGAGGATGAGGAAGAGGGCGAGGACAACACTGGGAAACATTTACAGGCAGAAAGTAAACCAGCCGAGCAGGCCAGACCCGGGCAGAACCCCAACCCCGGCCAGAAGATCCCACGCCAGAGACGCAGAGCCCTCGCCAACAAGCTGCAGGACTTCCAGGTATTGTGGGAAACCCTTGACTGTCAAGGGTCAAGACCCAACCGTTTTTATTCACCTCAGGGTTTAGGGTTAGAGTTTGAGGGCCTTACTGACAGTAAGTAAGGGTCTGCTCTGCTACGTCCAGATTCGTATTCGGGTAATCGAGGGTCGACAACTCCCTGGCAATAACGTCAGGCCAGTAGTGAAGGTGAATGTGTGCGAAGAGACCCACAGGACACGAATCAGAAGAGGAAATAACCCCTACTTTGACGAGGTAAGCTCCTTGCACAACTTCCTCATCCCACAAAAACATTTCCCAACTGATATTTCTCCTTCCTTTTTCTATTGAGAAGATATTATACTTTTGTTACTAATGCCCCTCCTTTCTTGCTTGTCCTTAGTCCTTGCATTTTGACCTCTCTTTGTTCCTGTAGCCTCCATAACAACCTGATAGGCTATCTGCCCTCTGGCCTACCAGCAGTGACTCATCTGACACCAGAGGTCTGAAGTTAAATCCCTCTGCTTTCTCTTGCATTTTACAATCTTTCCTTCTGCCCTTTTGTTCCTTTACTATTCTCAGTCTATGAAAACATCATAGGTATATTGACGGTAGTAAGTTATATGATGTTTTCAAAACCTAGACTGCCAACTTCAAGTAATCAAAAATCGAAATGTTACAAATTGAATTCATAATCTTGTTTTCTTATGAACTTCAGATGTTCTTCTACAACGTTAACATGCTACCCTCTGAGCTGTTTGACGAGAAGATCACATTTCAGGTTCGTACCATCGTATCCGTTCAAATGCTTTACATATAAAATACATGTGACATGTGCTTTACAACACATGGGATCTCGACAGAACGTTAAGACATTGCTTTATCGCTAATCGCTAGCTGTGGTTCCTCTGCATTCACAGGTCTATGATTCTCACTCCCTCAGAGCCGACAGCTTAATGGGAGAGTTCAAGGTATTCACTTCCTTCTTCCTGGCAGTGGATTTAGTTTTCTGTCAAAGCGTTACCAAAACACCACTGTCTTTAATCCAAATGATTATTTATGTTGTTTATGTTCATCCAGCTGGATGTTGGGTATGTCTACGATGAACCTGGTCAGTGTAAAATGCTTCACTTATTTGTTTAACAAAAATATTTGGACATTTGCTCGAGTGAAGTGCGTGTATGAAGACGTTTTATTTGGGATTTTCCAGCTCATTCGGTCCTGAGGAAATGGCTGCTGTTGAGTGATCTTGAGGACTCGGCCTCTGGGCCCAAGGGTTACCTGAAAGTCAGCATGATCCTCGTGGGGAACGGAGACGAACCACGGGTGTGAGATCCTCCTGTTCTCACAGTGTCAACTGTACTATACTGATGAATACAGAATACATTGTACAACCAGATGCAATAAACCTGACTTACTAATTCTCCAACCTCTCTTCTCCTCTCCTCCACCCCCTCCTCTCCTCTCCTCCACCCCTCCTCTCCTCTCCTGATCCCTCCTCTCCTCTCCTCCACCCCCTCCTTTCCTCTCCTCCACCCCTCCTCCACCCCTCCTCTCCTCTCCTGCCCCCTCCTCTCGTCTCTCCTCCTCTCCTCCACCCCTCATCTCCTCTCCTCCCCCCCCTCCTCTCCTCTCCTGATCCCTCCTCTCCTCTCCTCTCCTCTCCTCCCCCCCCCCCTCTCCCCCCCCCTCCTCTCCCCCCCCCCCCCCCCCCCCCCCCCCCCCCCCCTCCCCTCCCCCCCCCTCCCCCCCCCCCTCCCCCCCTCTCCCCCCCCCTCCTCTCCCCTCCTCTCCTTCCTCTCCCTTCCTCCCCTCTCCTCTCTCCCCCCCACCCTCCCCTCCTCTCCACCCCTGTCCTCTTCCCCTCCCCTCCCTCCTCTCCTTTCTTCTCCTCTTCCCCCCAACCTCCTCTCCCCCAACCCCCTCTCTCCCCCCCTCTCCTCCCTCCCCCACCCTCCCCCTCCTCCTGTACCCAGGCTGAGCGTCGCGAGGGGAACGACGAACAGGACGACATAGAGACTAACCTCCTGTTACCGGCCGGTGTGACCCTGCGCTCGGCCAACATAACCCTGAAGGTGTACCGTGCTGAGGACATGCCCCAGAGTGAGTGTCATTCAAGTTCAACTTCAGGTATTTTAATGTCCCTGAGAAACACAGGATTAAACTGGCCACTGAAAAGCTTAGGACAAGGTAAGTCACCGCCGGTAACCTACCAAATCAAACTAGCACATGGCTATCCCTATGTAGCCTGTTAGCCTGAACTTCGTTTAGCATGTTGAGTTGTTAAAGGTATAAGAAGACTTTGTGATGAATATAAATATTGCTATGCTGATGGTAACTCTTATGAATATGTACCATCATGTGTAGCCCGTATGAAATGTACAACAAACGGTCTTACTATCTTACAGTGGACGATGCGTTCGTCCAGGCGGTCAAGCAGGCTTTTGGAAAGGATGGCGACAAGAAAAACCTGGTGGATCCATTTTTGGAGATGAGCTATTCTGGGAAAAAGGTATTTACCAAATGTGTGTGTGTGCATCTTTTGTTTGTGCCTGAAGACGTGGTTGATTCCAGGTGATGCTCTCTCTCTTTTAGCTCGGCACCAAAATCATAGAGAAAAATGCAAACCCAGAGTGGAACCAAGAGATGAATATTCAGGCCAAGGTAGAATAACTGTTTTACTTACTAAACATATTAAAAACACTTACTAAACATATTAAAAACACGTACTAAACATTAAAAACACCTAATACTGCTTATTTAATTCACAGTTCCCCTTCATGTCTGAGTGCATCAAGTTGACTGTTTTTGACTGGTAAGACCTAGAGACATGTACAAGTAGTGTGTGTGTGTGTGTGTGTGTGTGTGT
>OOFB01020363.1:24545-35649 GCA_900323305.1 Trachyrincus murrayi
GTCTTGGGCAACGAGGGACTTTATGATTGTTCACTCTTCACTTTGTCAGGTGCTTCATTGGTTGGGACGGGGGCGTGTTTACGACGGCCATTTCGGAAGACATCTTAGAAGATGTCACACACTCTCAAAGGGAGACACTTGCACACACTCTCACACATTACACACGTGCATGCACGTGTGTAATGTGTGTGATGTGTGTGTGTGATGTGGAATGATGTGGAGCTCTGGTTTGTTCTCATTAGCATATCCAGATGGTTGACTCTAAGTACAGGAGAGGACTTTTACTTTGTAAACGCGGACGGCCACTGATTACTTTGCTAAGTTTCCCTGCGTTTTAAAATCATTAGCTTCTTTCTCAAGCCACTAAGATGAAGACGCCCATTGGTTTTAAATGTGTAACGATGAGGCCAAGCCCATAGTCTCTGGACAAAAGACTCCTGCCAGCTTGTATGGGTCTATTTTTGTCACTATATTGTTTGGTGTTTGGAGCTATTTTCACATAATTGGCTTCTTCTTTTGTGACCTGATAATTAGTATCAGACACCCGCACTGACGAGGGCTATTGTTAACTTCTGCAGCTCTTCCACTACCTAGCTTTTATGTTCAGTGTGTGTGTGTGTGTGTGTGTGTGTGTGTGTGTGTCAGTGTCTATGGATCCGCCTCCATGCTAGCTTTTCTGCAGTGTCGTTGTACTTCGTGTACATATTTGACACTGTGCTTATTTGTATGTGTGTGTGTGTGTGTGTGTGTGTGTGTGTCTGTCGTATGAAAGTGTTATCAACACAAACTCTGCAATGTCTCCCTCGCTGGTTGACATTTGTGTGTGTGTGTGTGTGTGGGGGGGGGGATACACACGACACAAATCAAACAACGTGCAAAGTGCCCGCTACCGCTTGAACGGCACAAAGGATGTACTCCCGCCTCACGAGAGGGAACGACTGTGTCTCTCATCAGCAGAGAACAATTCGGGGTTTCGTTTTCCTTGAGAAAAAAAGAACCTCCTTAGATTGTCTGTCTTTGTGCTTGTTTTCTTCCAATCCTACGTTCCTGGGAAACGTTACTCACAACACATGGTCTGCAGTAGTGCCGCAAACTTGAGGCCTGTTTGTTAGTGCTGACGTCTTTGTGCAGTTTGTTATTTCAGCGGGAGCAACGAACCGATGTTTTGTCGGTGCGATTCCTTTGTCATGTTAAACACAGCGAAGGCCACTGCAGACGAAAGTTGTCGCTTTGTGAGGTCCTTGCCTTTTTCTTTGTTAGCTTTGTAAGATGGCAAACATTTTAAGATGACAGCGTTTTATTATCTTTTGTATTTCAGACTCTGAAGTTATCTACAGGACCCAAGAAGGCCATGTGATCAAGTTCAATATCCTCACCAATGAAACTGAGATCCTTCTGACGAACACAACATTTGTAAGTAGGAAGATTGACCCGCTACACCCTCACTCCCATTTCAGTACTTTCATGCTAACACTTGAACTACACCATGTTTGTAGTGACATTTTTGTGATGTTGTAAGTGTGATGTTGGGACACAGTAGGATGTCAATCACATTTCCAACCAATGAAATTAGTTGAAGTAGAACTAAGCAGCACTGGGAAATAACAGCTCCCCTTTCCGGACACTCCAGTTGTTTTTCAACATCCCAGCCAATCAGGTGGCTGCCTCATGATTCCCGAGGTCTCGCCATATAAACGTTTTGACGTTTATATGGTGTTTCCCCGTAACCTCTCTGAGCTTAGGAGATGAGCTTTGACTAGCATGAATTAGTTGACTTGCTACATACACAGCATTTCAAGGCTGTTGTTGCAGGTTAATTGTCGAGCACCCAAACAATTTACCAATGCAAATAGGGAGTCTCCGTAATCCTCTGTTGATATTGTGAGGCTTCTAATCCCTCAGAAAGACTTGGTTGAAATATCTGTCTTTTAATCTTTCTTATGTGCCTTCTCCAATAGATTAACTTCAACGTGGCAAAGTATTCCATCTCCCCCGACTTGAAGTATGTCCTCTTTGCTTATGATGTGAAACAGGTAAGTCCCGGACGGAATACTAGCATTTCATCAAATATGTCTCCATCTGTACGAAATCCCCTTCCTTTCCGAGCTGTGCTTCTGTTCATGGGATTGACGTGAATTGTAAACCCTTGAGCCCTGTCCCTTTCCCACAATACACCAGTGTTTATAACTGTCAGTCTCATACATGCTAATGTTTTAAGCTGAATATCACCAATGGGCCGCATTAAACAAGATTCCACATCTAGCGTAATGCAATTTGCAAAGCTGCATCTCTTTAGCGCTCTTTCTCCCTCCCTTCTCTATTTCTGTCTCTCTCTCTTTCTCTGAACTCCAGATTTCCCTCTGACTCACACGTTCATAACATACTATTGAGTAATTCCACTTGAAGGATTGTGAGATATGTATGCACATTCTGGTCCCTCATCTTGAAGAACCATGCGATTTGCATAAACACCTAGTCCAGCCATTCCAGTGTGATTGTAATTTTTATGATCATGTGAGGGGATTGGAATATGTAAATTAGACTATCAAATCTAGAAGGGATTGGACCGAAATAAAGAGTGATGTGAAAATGTATTTTGCCTGATTTGCATACCTCTGGAGTTTTGTGGCAGTACTAGTACTAGCTAGTACTACCTAATGTCGCTAGTATGAGCTAATGTGGACATTACTAGCTAATATGACAAATACTAGCGAATATAGCCAGTAGCCAGTAGGCCTACTAGCTAATGTGGACTGTATTAGCTACGTAGTTCTAGTCAAACAACGTGTATTTCTCTCACTAATAATCCCAGTTCCAGTCTCACACAAAAAGGAGTATAACGCGCTACATTGAGAGAATAATTTGACGACCCACCTCAGCCCTAAGCTCCTGACTGCCAAGGAAATCCTTTAAGGCCCAGAAGGAAAAGACAGAAACCTTGATAAGGGATTTAAATAAGGAATACCTCCTCCTGGATTTTGGATAATGGGTGCCAAGTCGAGAAATATAACAAGGCAATAAAAAAAACCTTGAACAATTCAGGTTTTCTTTAATTTAATCTACTATTTCATCCGTTTGTGCTTCAACAAGCCGCTGCCGCCGTCAATTATTAAGTGGACACGACGATCGGCACCCCGCTGAAGGTGTATTCCTTAACCGCCAACTATCAGTTAGAAGGCCCCCGGGGGGCCACGGAGAGAGACGACCGCTGAACTGTCAGCGCTTGTGTTTCCAGCCCACCTCCGGACAAAGAGAAGAGGAAAAATACAGCTCTGTCAAAAAACACATCTCAACCTGCTGCCCTCAACTCCCCTCGCAGTGCTGTCCTTTATCCACAGGACAAAGGCAAATAAATAAATAATATCCACCGCTGTCGAATCCTCACGCTCCACCGCTTTGTCTACGGTGTTTACACTTACACACACTATAAACACACACACAGATACACACACACACACACACACACACACACACACACACACACACGTGTATGTACATACATGACATATACACACATATACAAAGCATAGACATATATATACATACACGCATGCAGAGATTGTCAACGTTTCTTTGCAATTAGCATCATGATGTTTACTGTTAGTTTTTTTGGTTATTGTTAGGTTATTATTGAGGATTTTAGTGTTTGTGTTGTCCTTTGTATATGTTTGCCAAAAGGACAAACTCTCTAGTCATGATCAATACACCCAACACATACTACTCCAATACTACTACCTTACTTTCTGTTAATCCCAATATATTCCTGTTAATTCCTATTCATAATCATATACTCTGCAAATATTCCTGTTACAGTAATGTCCATATATTCATGTTAATTCCTGCATATTCCCATTAATTCCAATGCAACTTTCCCATATTTTAATACAACCATAATTTTTCAACGACAATCTGTGTTATACAATCAACTCCAATTATAACAAGGTTCTGCTCTCTCATTGGTCAACGAGAGTCCTGCTTAAAAAGACTAGAGAAATCTCTTCAACTCACCTCGATACAGGATTACATGCCCCCCTGTCTGACTACATCTTTATCTGGGGGCGATTAGCTTTGATAACAGCTCCTAATCTCTGGGTCTTGTCTCAGTCTTGTGTTTTTCCAGTCTTAAACGCATCTTGTAATAGTCTGCTCTTCTCAATGGAAATCCTGCAGTCAAAACACTGTTTTCCAGTTAGCAGGAATTAGCTCAGAGCTAATCAGATTAGTGTCAAGGCGCTAATGTCTTTCTCAGTGAAGTTTGTACCTGTGCTGGAATGGAATATACAAATATAATGGACTTTATTTTTTAATTTATACCCCTTTGACTTGAAGATATTTGAAGTTATTTACACTTTTTTCAGAAAATTCTATAATTATATTATAATATCTAATATAATAACATAATACATAAAACACACATAAAAATAGATAAAACATAATAGATAGTGAAATACGAGTCATACATTTTTCCTTCTGCTGACAAACACCACCCTGGAAGGTGAATTATCTCAAAGAAAGCAGCCTTTACCACCAAATTAAAATAAAGTCAGATTCCAATACCAGCGTCGTTTGCCTCGACCGCTAATTAAAGGACCAGACAGCCTGGGAAGCAGCGATGTCATAACAGAGAGGAAGGAGACTTCCAGTCCATCAGTGTCTTCGCAGACCATCTTTTTATTATGGAAAAAAAACACACAAAACAGGCGTTTTGAAAGACGACAGAATTTGTATTCAAATTAATTTCCAATGTTTTTTTTGTGTGAAAACATTATAACATAATTTTTTTTCCCTCCAATTTATTTCATTTTCGAATGACAACGACTACAATTCTGCCGCTGTGTTTCGATCTGTTTGTGAATGTACGCTGAAATGCTGCCTGAATTCTGCCCGGCGTTCAGCCCGTCTCTCGCAATCTCCCGCTTTCCTGAGGGAGAGAGGGGGAGTAGCACATGGGTGGACATCTGCCAATGGGAGGGGCTTACAGCCACAAGTGGGAGGGGCTTGTTCGTTGCCACATTTGATTGGTTAACGGCGGCATCTAAGAAACAACCAAACAACGTAACAAGAAGGCGAGGAAGAACCGAACTAAGAGGTAATTGAAATGTGTGACGTTAATGTGAAGACATGCATTATGCTATGATGTGATATAAATACACAAGTTTAATATTATGTAAATAACTCACATATTTAACTGTGTCTGGCATAGATACTATTGTATGAAAATCTGTAGAATTTATTCCAGCATTCCAGCTTATTTTTAGGTGTTCTTCCATTTTCCAGAACTCCCAAGAATCTTCAATGGTGGACACAGTTGTCTGTTACTCAGGTGTTTTTCCTTTTTCGTCCAAGCAGGCGCCCATCATAATAAGAGACCTCCACACGGCTGTGCTCTGGATCCGCAGCAGCAGCAGCCATTTGTTCAGCGGCGAGGTCACCGAGCCAACGTTTGCAGGGATGAGGAGGAGACACAGGTGACCCTGAAGGAGCGGCAGGAGGGTGATGGGGGTGATGGGGACATGGACCCCTTCTTGATCATCTTGGAGGACAGAGAAGACATGGACCTTTGTTTAGACTCCTGTGTTTATGTTCAGAATCTCCACATCAAATGCATGTTTCGGGGCACCCTGTGTGGGAAATAAACGTGCAGAGAATTAGATTTTGATTTTGTTTTGTGAAACCCCGTTCTGTTCAGAGAGTAATTTAAACTGCACACATTTCATATGAATCTAACAAGGGGTAAATACAATCAAGGTTTTTGCAACAGCTATGCAAAAACCTGAGTAAAAAGTTTCAGAGGCAAATATGTTATAAATAATAATGCTGAAATGGTGTAAAAATCTTAAAAGATGTAATCACTAGTTGATAAGTTCATGTTATTTAGAAATAACCCAATAACAACTGCCACTTATAAGAATAACGCTGATCACGTCGGGAGTCGTATTCGCCATCCATCTCTTGAGCATCTGGACCCGATCTCACTGTGGGGCACAGCAGAAACAGATGAGTATATATACACTCATTACACTCAGCACCCACAGCTACTCCGCCCCCCCTCTGCCCCGCCTCCGCCAAGCCACTCCCCCTCTCTCCACATATCCCCCCCGCCTGCCTTAGGCTGGGGAGCCATCCCTCCCCCACCCCCCACCCCCTTGCTCTAGCAAGCGGGAGAGAAAGTCAGCCACTGCCATCAGTGCCCGCGGCTTATGGACCACCTTGAACTTAAATGGCTGTTATGCGAGATACCGACGGGTGATCCACGCGTTGTCCTTCATGCGGTGGAGCCACTGAAGCAGGCGTGGTCCGTGCAGAGGGTGGATGAGCGCCCCGGGCGGTAGTAACACAGGGCGTCGACCGTCCACTTAATGGCTAAACACTCCAAGCAAATGCACGCTGTGCTGTACCTCTCCTCTTGGTCCACTAGCTTACGGCTGAGGTACAGCACCGGACGGTCCATGCCTTCCACCTCCTGGGACAAAACGCCCCCCCCCCCCAGGCCCTTGTTCAGTGCGTCGGTCTGCAAGACAAAAGGGAGCTTTTGAGTGACTCGTTGAGCCGTTTTAACCCTCTCAACCCGCCAGCCGGCACTGCTCGGCCCACTGGACCGGATCTGAAGCACCGTTTCGCGTGAGGTCGGTCATGGGACTGGTCAGCTCAGAGGAGGCGGGGATGAACCCAGGAATACCCTCACCTGCTTTTTGGTCTCAGGCCGCGAGCAGGCTGCCATCTTGTCCACCGGCGGGCGCTCCTGCCCGCTGCCTAAGTGGTAAATACTGTACCTCCCTCTGTCCAATTGCACACTTCTTTGGTTTGGCCGTGAGCTCAGTGACTCGAGGACCGCTGAATAAGCTGCTGCCAGGTGTCACTATGAATGACGACATCATCAAGGTAGGCAGCAGCATACTCAGCGTGCGGATGGAGCACCCGACCCATGAGGCGCTGGAAAGTGGCAGGGGCCCCGAACCACCCAAACGGAAGTGTATTGACTACAAACTATACGGAGTGGAGAAGACAAGGGAATCTGCCAGGAGCCCTGCCTAACCGTGCCTAACCGATCCAGGAGCTCGTCGACACGAGGCATTGGATATGCGTCGAACTTTGACACGCTGTTCACCTTGCGGTAGTCTACACCGAAGCGAATAGACCCATCGGACTTGCGAACACGATGGGGCTCGACCAGCCACTGTGTGATTACCCCCATTTCCAGCATGGCCTTTAATTCAATACCAAACCAATAACTCACTGGCTAATCTTCATGACTTCCTTATGAATGATCCAAAATCACCCAAACAATAGCTAATGGATTCATCCTCACGCTTTCCTGTTCTGAATGCCAGTTGGACCTGAACCAGCCATTGCCCTGAAGAATTCTGAACCCAACGCCCTCCACCAGGTTGTAAATAAGCAGAGGGTTGCTGGCTGTAACTTAAAGAAAGTTAACTACCCCCCTGGAGAAGACTTCTGGCTGACCTTCAACCTGAACTACCTCCGCGGTTCAGCTGGCGCTCACAGCTCCTCATTGGCAACCATTGATTTCCACCGCTTTGTTTACATGTGGGTCCATAGGGAAGGTATTTGGAGACTCAATTACAGTTCTTTCAGGGTGTAGGGTTAGGGTTAGGGTTAGCCCCCAGATGTCAGATGTTTTCATCTTTGTTTTTCAACTGTATTTTTTGCTCTTTAAAGGGACGATTAAGAAATTCCCGTAATTTCTGCATGGTTTAGATGCAACGATTGATTAACAATTAACAATGAACCAATAAATACTGTAATGATTAATACTTTGCTGTGTTTTCCACATTGCATGTGCTGTTCAAAACTATCATTAGAGCCTCAAGCCTGTCTTGAACGCCCATACATCTTCAAACATGTGCAGTGCTTGTAATCACTTTATCAACTGCAACTGTAACATCACAAGGACCAAATAGCAGCAGCAATATAAATACTGTGATTGTGTAAGAGTGCAGAAGGTTAATAATAAGAATAATAAGAGGGATGCATTGCAAAACACTCTAAAGTAGGTACATTTAACACAAGAGCCCCTTGCATCAAAGTAGACAAACGTTACTGATTCTCGACATTTGTTTTTAATGATTAACTCTGCAGTGCCATTAATCATGGTTTGGCATAGTTATTCTTCTGGGTCATAGATGACTTGATTCTTCTTCTGCAGCGATTAAAGCACTAGAGTACATGAGGAGAAAAATGTCACAGCTTTATTTCATTTCATCACTGAGCAAACTACAAAGGTCAGTGCCCTATTCACTTCATTTAACAGAGGAAGGAGACACTTTGAAAATGACTTAACTCTACTTCTACATCTACTCCTGATTTGGCAACAGTGGAGAGTTTGCAGTAGATTAGGCCAGAGTTGGATAGCTGTATCTTTAGCTTGTGGAAGTTTGAAAAGATGTGTATGGAGCACATCAGGGACCACCATAGTTATCCACAGAGATGCAGAGATATAAAATATATATAAAACATTTTTTTATTGCAGTTGATCCAGTTGACTTAGGCCTCAGGCTATCTACCCTACGTGTAATATGTTGCACAGCTCTGTCTGAAGGAAGCCAACGTGAGCCGCTAGTAACTGACAGAAGGCCTGTAAACAATCAGACATCCACGCGAGCGAGAGTCCATTATTAGTATACCAGCTCACTGTTTTGGAGCTCTGAAAAGAGAGATTCACTTTGAAGCATACTTAAATATATGATAGAGACATCGCTGTTGCTTCAGGCTTCCAGTTGGAAACATCAAAAAGCAACTGTGTTTCTTATTATAGGATAGCTTACTTTCATTCCCCTTAGTGGTGCTTAGCTTATCGCCTTATTACCGCAAAAAGTAATAACATAACCTAGCCAGAGCTTCATTAAAAAGGTAATGGGATGGCAACATTATGTCATTTCATTGCACTGTATGTATATGTTGAAGCTCTACGAGACCAAATGGAAGACCAATATTTCCCTTTGGTACTGAAGTCCTCCCTCATTACGTACTGACTGCAGCTTCTCGGTTTTCAGGATAATTAATTAATTAATGCATAATTATGGATTGCATGCATGGTTGATACGGTAGTTGTTAATGGGAAATTGTGAAAAAATGTAATGAATATATGTATTCTCAACTCTGAACACAACAAGCTGAAAAACATTTTTATTAAAAACTTATTTTTATGATGTTGGCCTCAACCTTTTTCACAAGTCCTCAGGTGTTAAAAAAACCTTTTTTAACAACCATCAGAACCCAACCAACGCCATCCCAAACCCGGGCTATGACTCATATCAGCTCTCCAAAGCTATTTTTACGAGAGCTCCAATCAGGCATTAATCTTGGACCCAGTGAACATTTGCACAGCTTACTCGACTGTAAGTCCTGCCGCCGTTCTTAACTGCTACGCATAAATCAAGACATGGAACGGTGCCCTGTTTTTCAGTTGGAGAAGGCCTTCTTTAATTCCTGCCGTACAACCCGAGTCCCGGAAGAACCCTGTCATCGTTGTGATGTATTTATTCAAATGAGACAGACATGAGACCGGCATTTAGTCTCTTTAGCAGCTTATTTATTTGTCGTCCGCTTTCTCTCGCCTGGCTACACTCGCTCTCTCTGACGAAGGCTTCCGAGGTTATTTTATATGTGGTTGCCATGGGCTGACTGCTTGAAGTTGTCACGGTAGCTAGTGAGTGCGTGCGCTTTATTTGATAGTATATATACAAATATTTCCACACTAGCTCTTTTTTTATGAATACATATTATATTTATAGGCATTAAGGAACAATTATCATAGAAACCGGGGTTCAATTTATTTCAACAGTAAACACGCAATTGTCATGTATCTCCTTATAGAGCATTCACGGGCAATTATTTCTTAAGAGTCCAGTTGTTTCAGCCCTGATTCACAAGGCTTCTCACGTCCATCCCGAGACACTGCCAATCATCTGCAATATTGCTCAGCCTAATATTTCTCCTGCTCCGGTAATTACCCTCTCATCAGCGTATGGATTGAGAGTTCAACATCATTTCATCATCAATATCTCACATAAAACACCTGCGCTTATTCTCCGCTAATCGTGTGCTAACCAATGCGCTAACTGTGTGCTAAACATATGCTAACAGTGGGCTAACCACCCACCAACCATATGCTAACTATGCACTAAACACGCGCTAACCATGTGTGCCGACTACGTAATAACCATATGCTAACTACACGTTAACATGCACTAATCGTGTGCTAACCAGAGTTTCACTATCAGAATGTGCACATCTGCTCCAGAGAAGTGCCGCATATCTTTACATTTCCATCTGATGCCATCTGATGATCTGTGTCACTCTTTCTGTTTTCATACCTATCTCACTCCCTGCCTCCCCCTTTTGTTTCTCTCCATTTATTGTTCTCTCTTTTTGTGTCACTCCCACGGTCTATTCTTCTGACTCTCTCTCTCTCTCCCTTTCTGTCTCTCCCTCACTCTGTCGCCCTCTCTCTCCCTTTCTGTCTCTCCCTCACTCTCTCTCACCCTTTCTGTCTCTATCTCCCTTTCCCTTTCTGTGTGTAGCTGTCAAGCCTTTCCTCCCCCTCCGTCTCTCATTTCTTGCGGGCTTTTAACACAGAGGGGATCCTCCGTGATGAGTTCCTCACATGGAATTAGAATATCTCTCCCCCAGCTGTCACCCATGCAGATTGCATTGTCTACAGACCATTCTTTCGTTTTTGTTTTGATGCAATTTCTCTCTGTCTTGCGCGCTTTGGTGCTCGCTCGCTCGCTCTCTCTCTCTCTCGCTGTCTCTCGCTGTCTCTCACTCAACTAAATTCAAAGGGATTTATTGGCATGGGAACTTACGCTTACATTGCCAAAGCACATACAAAGTTAAATCAGATACAAAAAAGATATAAAATTGTAATAACAGTCTAAAGACTGCTGTACAGTGAGAAGTACTCAACAACAACTGTATAAAATGACAGGAAAGTGTGAACATTGGTGGCGTCTCTCTCTCTCTCTCTCTCTCTCTCTGTCTCTCTCTCTCTCTCCATCTCTCTCTCTCTCTCTCTCTCTCTCTCCGTCTCTCTCTCTCCATCTCTCTCTCTCTGTCTCTCTCTCTTGTTTCTTTTGTTTCT
>OOFB01020375.1:0-12047 GCA_900323305.1 Trachyrincus murrayi
TCTCTCTCTCTCTCTCACACACACACACACACACACACACACACACACACACACACACACACACACACACACTCACACACTCTCTCTCTCTCTCACACACACACACACACGCGCGTACAGACGCACAACCTGAGCGATACTTCAACTCAACGCAGCCGCGACGCACTGAGGACGCAAATCCTTCCAATCTGGATGATCTTGGAGGAGACCTCATGTGTTCACCTCCTGGCACTAGACCAGTAGTCTTCACCTCCTGGGACTAGACCAGTAGTCTTCACCTCCTGGGACTAGACCAGTAGTCTTCACCTCCTGGGACTAGACCAGTCGGTGATGTAGACCTAGTACCTATATTACAGCCTGTTATTACAGCCTGTATTTCACTAAGACCTTAGTCTGCAGACCATGTTGAGGGATAAACAACAGCTGGTCCAAGATGACTGACTGAATAAACAGTCGTTTAGTCGACGTTAGCGTCGTTTTATTATCTGCGCTAAACGATGCTCGTGTTTTAGCTCTTCTGGTGCAGTCCGCTAGTTGGCTGACTGGTTCGTCGTAGCCTGACTGACTGGTTTAGCCTGCAGCTTGCAGAGTCTCTGTGGGGAGAAAATCGAAATCATCATCGAGAAGATGGCGACCGGCTCGGGCTGGCAGCAGTACTACAGCCCCGGCCAGCCGTCCTCCGGAGCGGCCAAGTACAGCTCCGGCTCCCCGGCCGCCGCGGCGTTCCAGCCGGGCAGCGCCATGGAGTACACCCACGACCTGCACCTGAAGATGAGCAAGAAGATAGCGCAGCTGACGAAGGTAAGGCGAGGCTGGACTGGAGGAATAACAGACGTGAGCTAGCCCTGGGCTAATGTGTCGTCCAGGCCTGGTCCTGGTCCTGGGGATGGGGATGGGGATAGGGCTGGTCCTGGTCCTGGGGATGTGGATGTGGATGGTCCTGGGGATGGGGATGTGGATGGTCCTGTGGATGGTCCTGGGGATGTGGATGGTCCTGGGGATGTGGAGGGTCCTGGTCCTGGGGATGTGGATGTGGATGGTCCTGGGGATGTGGATGTGGATGGTCCTGGGGATGTGGATGTGGATGGTCCTGGGGATGTGGATGTGGATGGTCCTGGGGATGTGGATGTGGATGGTCCTGGGGATGGTCCTGGTCCTGGGGATGTGGATGGTCCTGGTCCTGGGGATGGAGATGGTCCTGGGGATGTGGATGGTCCTGGGGATGGAGATGTGGATGGTCCTGGTCCTGGGGATGTGGATGGTCCTGGTCCTGGGGATGTGGATGGTCCTGGGGATGGAGATGGTCCTGGGGATGTGGATGGTCCTGGTCCTGGGGATGTGGATGGTCCTGGTCCTGGGGATGGAGATGGTGCTGCCATTCGTCCAGTGCGTATTTGGCATTATTAAATCAAACCTGTAGGCTATTCATTGAAACATTGAAACAAATTCAGAGCATCGGGCGAATTGTTTTCATTGACGTGTGCTCACCTGATGTCTTGTCACTTACATCATCCAAGATAAACGATGCTTCTGCTTATTATAGACGCTGCACGATATATGAAAATAATAACACCATGACAACGTTGATTCAGTCCAAACAGCAAACTGTCGAGGTCACTGATTTGAGTCAAAGTCAGAGCGGCCTTGCGGTCGGTTTATGTCCACAGAGATCAGACATAGATCCAGACCATCACACATCCTTTAATGTGAGAAGAACCAGAATCAGGCTTTACATCAGAAGTATCTCACACCCAGAACACAGCTTTTATTACAATATCAAGTCAAGCACTCTTCTTACATTTCCTCCTACACCACCACCCTTCTGTAGAAATGCAGAAACAATGATTAGTTAGTAATATAATACATTAATATATGCTGTCATGACTGTGCTCATAGGCACCTTTTTTAAGTTTCAGTTGTTGATTTGAATGTTACAAAGTGGTTTGCAGTAGGCTAATTCAGTGAAAGCTGTCTGGTTTGTCTGTTTTGGGCTAATGTTGCTAACGTGGACATGATGTATCATCAAGTATCATTACAACACATTGAGCTAAACAACCACATACTTATGTATCAGCAAGTCAATATGAGGCTTAATGCCATTTAAAGTCTATACAGTCTTTGGAAAATATTTGAAACTAATGATTAACAAAACACTTTTAATTGTGCCATTTAGCTTTGCAAATGATTGCAATACATTTAAAGGAACGTCAGAGGGTTTGGTGATATCTAGGAGTACAGTTTCAGCACCATCACAATATGAATGGTTACCCACGTTACTAAACAGATCCTAGATTCATATGTTCTCATTGAGACTAGATGGTCTTAATAATGTCATAATTACATTTAAAAACATTGCACAGGCCTACATATGAACTTAAATTTGTATGAACAATTTCTGTTTTTATTAAAAACATATCGCTTTATAATCTTTTAATGTGGATCGAGTTTTCACATTGAGCCTTCTGACCCCTGAACCAAACTACTAATGATCTGAATGTATTTAGTTATTGTGGGTGCTGTTCATTTAGTTTGTTTGCGTCACATTGTTAAATGTTAAGTGTCACCCGTGTGTTGTTTCAGTGATCAAGGCTGCTGTTCCTCTGTGACGTTACATCTGCTCTATATAATATAATATAATATAATCACAGTTATTTAGCTGTCTTAGGTTATACTCTTTAAACTCTATATTATTATACAGCTTGCTGCATATCTTGCAGTATGACTGTCATGGAGCTGAAGTAGGATGTTGCTGCTATGGCAACAGGCGCTATATAAATGATAATTCAGGCCAATGGCATGAAAGACGTAGGGAGCTGTCACCGTGAGCTCCTCCACGGTGAGCTCCTCCACGGTGAGCTCCTCCACCGTGAGCTCCTCTACCGTGAGCTCCTCCACCGTGAGCTCCTCCACCGTGAGCTCCTCCACGGTGAGCCAGGCTGGCAGAACTCAAGTTTCTGGCTTTTTGCTTGGCCGTAATGTTTTAGTGGTGGAGTCAGAAATAGACCTCTGCATATTTCTGCAGACTAAAGGATGAAAATAGCATAGATATAGAAACTGACAGACACCAAATAATGGGGGTGGGAAGAGTTGGAAGTAGTAGTAGTGGAAGTAATTATAATTATATTACTAGTATATATATAATTATAATTCTTAACAATCTCAGTCACTTGCACTCTTTAAAATCTCTCTGCAATAAACCTGCCCAGTTTGTTCATAACAAGTAACTTCACTTCACATAGCCTATTAGATTAGCTACTTGTCTAACTAAACATGACTAGAAACTTTTTTTACCTTCCTCATTCTGTTGCAGAAGGATCACAAGTCCTTGTCTGCAGTTCTCTGATCCACGGCAGTACGTAAAAGAACATTTATTATTGTCACAAATAGATTGAACCAAGCAACATGATGACCATGAAGAAATGCAGGTCAACATGAAACATTTAGTGTGAATAAGAGTGACGTGAGAGTAGGATTGTCTTGAGTCATCTTTCCCAAAGAGGACCTGGCTGCAGGTGTTATGAAGGTGTCTGCTAGGGCTGCACAATATATCATTTCAGCGCCATCATCATCGCAGGACCCATGTCAAGTCAGATGAACTGAAACACGTCAGGCTACAACTCTTTTGCTGCTTGATACAAAAGGAAAACTCACACGGTAGTCATTTTCCATGACTGATGTAGAAGAAAGGCTGTCATTTTCCATGACTAATGTAGAAGAAAGGCCTTTCAAACAGGACTAATGTAGAAGAAAGGCCTTTCAAACAGGACTATACAGTGTCAGCATGTCATTTTGCAAGTAAAAAAAAAATAAATGCAAATGAAAAGAAGGATTGCCTTTGTTTATTTGTTTTAATGTGAATAATCACAGGTCTGCACAGTGAACGACACTAGATGATGAATACATGGAGTGTTCTTCCTCACATGAGTGAGCTGACGCGGGTACTACAAACTAATTATATATTCTTGAATAAATCTGACACCATAATTCATATTATATAGCCTAATGTTTTAGGCTATATTGATTGACATTACAAGTTAGTAAGTTAATCACCTCTTACGGTTTTTCATATCGTAATATATATCGCAAAGAACAAAAGTATTGTAATGTCGTTTTCTCGTGCAGCCCTGTCTGCTGTGCGCTATTGGCAAAAATATTATATCCAGATTGTTTTCACACAGTATACAAAAATATGCTTTACCATGTGGTTATTTGATATAGACTATTTATTTATTTAATTACCAGAAAACATGCTATATCGTGATATAAATCATTATCGAGATATTAAATGACCTATATCAGAATAGAAGATTTTGTCCATATCCCCCAGCCCTGATGCAAATACACTATTATGACATAATTTTTTTACGGGTCACAGATCTTCGTCCATTTTTTATAGCTCATTAACGGTTAATTACCGGTTAACGAGTCAGTTATCGGTCAGAAAAAAAAGTCTGAATTAGCATCCCTACTTAATATTTAAAATGAAATGATTTGATCTACTGTGATGGAAAGAGACACAGTTCTGGAGATACCAGGTGAAAGAAAAGGTGTAGCAGCTGTGGGCAGACATGTCCCCAATATAATGTTTACATCAAGTGAAATATTTAGGCTATATTTGAATATAAAATGATATCTAGGCGCCCATACTAATTTAATTTCATGGGGCCCTAAAATCCTGGCTACACCCCTGGCAGCAATGCTTTGCAGGAGGTTTCAAGCTTCAAGTTTACTTTATTAATAAAGCGCCATAAAAAACAAACCAGGTTTGCACCAAAGTGCTCTACAGATTATTTACAGTACACGTGCACACACAGACGATACACATGCAGTCAAATTAGGGACACAATAAAAACAGGAAATAAAGTGCATACACAAGTACTAAAAGTGCCGTAGGCTAGTGAATAAAATATATTTTTAGTCTATTTTTAAAAACACCAACTGACTCGGCTGATTTGATATTAACCCGGCGGATTGTTCCAGAGGGTGGCGACGGAGAAAGCCCCGTCTCCAGCGGGACCTCGGGATGGCTCGTAGGCCTTGTTTTGAGGACCTAAGGGGTCCTGCTAGTGTGGTAAGGGAAGATGAGGTCTGAGATATAGGCAGGAGCAGTACCATGCAGGGCTTTGAAGGTAAGGAGGAGGATTTTGAACCGGATAGACTGGGAGCCAATGTAGTGATGCAAGGATTGGAGTGATGTGGTCTGTCTTATTAGTTGTGGATAATAGCCTGGCTGCAGCGTTTTGTCTGGAGTCTGGAGGTAGATGTCTGAGAGATTACAAAGTAACGGGAAGTAGTCGATTCTGTATGAAATAAGAGCATGGATCATGGAGGAGATGGGGAAGTGTCTGGTTTTCACAATGGAGTTGAAAGAAGCTGGATTTCACTACTGAATTTATTTGCTTATCAAACTTCAGTGTGTTTACACCCAGATTCTTTATGTTGGATCTGATGGTTGAGGCCCATGTCAATAGGACTAGGCCAGTAGATGGCTGGGGTCAGATGAGCAGAATTTCTGTTTTGTTTACGGTTCGAATCCCACCTCAACATGTTGTGAGATGCGGCGCTCACCAAGCCTGCCTTACTATGTAGGACCCCGGAACTATATTTCCATTTGTATTCAATTCAAGTGTAAATTCAGTGTTTTTGCTGATCTTTCTCTTAATCACATTTGCATTTCGGTCTGTAATTTGACTTTTTTCACAACTGACCTACAGCTTGCTGTGCTGAAAGGTTATCCTTTCAGGAACTGCCCTGATATGTACGCTACTCACAGCAGCAACAAGCTCGTGGGATTCAAACCGGCCGTGGTGTGAAAGTGTTCCGTACGACGTCGGTCACTTACCTCCTGATAGTCTGATTGGAATAAAGGCAAAGAAATGTTGTTAAAACATGTGATGAACAACAGGGCTTTTGACATAACATGGTGGAGCATGCTTTGTACTGAACTTTTATTATGTTATTTTCTACCAGGTTATTTACGCTCTGAACACCAAGAATGATGAACATGAGGCAGCCATTCTCACCCTGAAGGAGGCGCATGAGGAGGAGGTGCAGCAGATTCTCTCTGAGACCAGGGAGAAGATATTACAGGTTTGTGTTTTGTTGTCAGGATCAAATGGTTTTGAATAAAAAGTGACCATGACCAAATCAAGGGCGGGTTAAACACCGATCCATTAATCAATTGTTGATTGGTATTAACTTATGTGTTCCATTCTTTTAAGAAATTGCAGCCACTGAATCAAAATAACCCATTTATATAGTCAATGTTTTGTAATCATCAATTTATTATTTTGTACTCACTTGAGCTTAACATGTTTTGGCTATAATCACAGGTGAATGAGGACCTATTTGTTGGGGATGTGTTTGTAAAAAGTCTTTAGTGTAAATGTTTAGTGATAATCACTGCATGGTAATGCCCTGAAGCATGTGAATGTTGAACATATGACCTGTCCTGAGGCTAACCCTAACCCTAACCCTAACCCTAACCATCCACATGTGTTGCAGTACAAGAGCAAAATCAGTGATGAGATGGATCTGAAGAGATGCATCCAGTCCCTGGAGGAATCCATGGAGCTCCACGAGCGCATGAAGAGGCAGGCCTTGGCTGAATTCCAAAGCTACCGCCAGCAAGTCGAAGACATGCAGCTCTGCACTGAAGCACAGGTGGATGGATGGACTGATGGACTGATGGATGGACTGATGGATGGACTGATGGATGGATGGACTGATGGACTGATGGACTGATGGATGGATGGATGGACTGATGGATGGATGGCAGTTGTGTACTCCTGCACTTCTGAGAGACGATGGGATAAATCCACGGTTTCTGTGTGCTATACATGTGGTCCTGTCTAGCGGTTCTGTGTGCTATACATGTGGTCCTGTCTAGCGGTTCTGTGTGCTATACATGTGGTCCTGTCTAGTGGTTCTGTGTGCTATACATGTGGTCCTGTCTAGCGGTTCTGTGTGCTATACATGCAGTCCTGTCTAGCGGTTCTGTGTGCTATACATGTGGTCCTGTCTAGCGGTTCTGTGTGCTATACATGTGGTCCTGTCTAGCTCAACTGACTGATTTGTTGTAGTCTGGACTACGGCTGAACAATTAATCAAAATATTATTGAAATCGCAATATGGCCAAGTGCAATATCCAAATCTCAGGAGCTGCAATTATTTGATACGGGTAAAATGTGTAAATGTATAACACGCTTATAATGAAGTACTGTAGAGCTGCCGAGATGTCCTGGCCTGCACACGGTTTTCTCCAGATGTTAGAAAACATGTTTGTTTGGTACAGACCCCAACAAATGTCATCATGATAGTTTTTTCAGTGAAAATGAAAATTGTGATGCAAAAATCATCATTCCCACTAATAGTGAATCATAATGCAATCGCAATATCTGTCAAAATAATCGCAATATGATTTTTTTTTACCATATCGTTCAGCCCTAGTCTGGACCATGTACAGGCAACAGGAAATACAGGCATTGAATATTCTCCATTTTTATTTTATGTTGGCAGTGAATGAACTTAAAATATACAGTGGCCCATAGTGGTGTTAGGATTATGCTTTATAATAATGTTCATAATACTGGAGTCTAGGTGCAATGTCTGCAGTAATGCAACCGTTGTACTGGCAAGTAGTGGTGAAGCAGCAGCTGAGCCAGAAGGCAAAGCTCTCAATTTACAAGTAAATCTGAAGTTCCCTTCCTCACCTCTCGCCACAAGCTAAGGGGTAGCTATCAAACTATCACCGATACCGGAGACTCTCCAGGACTGTGAGACCCTGGGCCAGACCCAGATCATGCTGGAGGGATTATATCTCGTGACTGGCCTTGGAAAGCCTAGATTTGTCTCGTTTTATATCACACAGGCAGTCCGCGTAGTGCTGTGATTTGTCTTAAAGTCGGATTGGAAATTTGGAAAAGTCTTTGCAAGATGGAAAGGATGGAGCAGGTCCATGCACGCTTTGGTGTGTGAGCATCTGTGCCACCTTTTTTTTCATTTTTTGTACAGCACACACAGCGTGTGGTTACCATGTCGAGGGAGGTGGAGGAGATGCGACGCTCGTTTGAGGAAAAGCTGCAGACGTTCAGCCAAGCGCAGGCCCAGTTTGAGCAGGAGAAGAGGAGCACCCTTGAGGAGCTAAAAGCCCAACACCGGCAGGAGATCCAGGAGCTACTTCGCAGCCATCAGAGTCAGAATGCAAACTATAGCAAGGACCAGGAGAAGCTGGGACAGCTGCACAAGGCTGAGGTAACATCAGGCTTCCCTTCCAGGTAAAGCACGGCTTGGCTAAGCGGCTGGGCTGTAGAGTAAGGCTGAGGGCACCAATAGAACTGTTCAGTGCTGTACTGTATGTATTCCTAGTTCCTAGGAATCCTAATTCCTAGAGTTATTTCACTTTATAATAAAGGGCATCGACCGTCTTCTAACAAGATTGCAAAATGCAGTGCAACACTGAAACGCATTGAATAAAGGAGTTTCAGGATTTTATCAGAACACATTTTGTCATTCAGTCCTCAAAGCTGGCAAAACGATTTACAATTCCAGTCAATGCCTGTCAGTGGATGTCAGTGGACCCTGCATTTGCATCTCAGCCTCACTTTGGATAAAGTGTCTTAAGTGGCTAAATGTACATTGAATTGTTTCAGGTGGACTCTCTGTCAGAGCGGGTTGAGGAGCTCAAACAGGACAAGAAGAGATTGGTAGAAGAATATGAAGCCAAGCTCACCAAGGTAATCACAAAAGTTGCCAGTTAGAAACCGACATCCAGCCACGCACGAGTACATGAACACAGAAGACATCTCCTTGTCTGTCCAAAAATGTGTTGGACGGTCAGTGGGTCAAAATGGTTTTGATGTGAATCTCGGACCTTTTGGTTAAATGCGCAGAACCACTGACCATAATGCATATAAGTTGGTACAGTCCACCAGGGATGTGATCTAGACATGATACTTCTGGGTGGACTCTCCCACTTTTGATCTCACAAATGGCTACATTTTAAAGTGGCTTGTAATGACTAATCAACATCACACCTGGTGGTAAAATAGTTAAAATAGGGACTTTAGTCATTTGAATGGTTGCCTAACCCCCCCCCCCCCCCAGGCTCAGGCCTTCTATCAGCGCGAGCTGGAAGCTATGAAGCGAGCTCAGCAGCTGAGCGCGGACAACCTTCTTGCGTGGAAGCGCACCGAGGCAGACCTGCGGAGGGAATTCCAGACCCAGGAAGCCGCTCTGCAGAAGACCCTCGGGAAGCTCAGAGCAGAGCTGGCACGCGTGACGGAGGAGGCCCGCGAGAACCGCGACAAGTCCTACAAGCTCCAGGGCCTGCTGGCAGCTGCGGAGAACAGCAACAAGGTGACGCCCGGAAGTTTGGCACTTAATAAGCCAATAATATTATAATAATGATGATAATAATTGATTCATGAGTAGATCGATATTATCCAATTCATGGCTCTTGGTTTCCGTGAGTTAGTTCCAAAGGTTTCCATAGCTGTGCTACTTTGCTACATTATCTTTGTCTCTCTCTCTCTCTCTCACTCTCTCACTCTCTCTCTCCCCCCCCTCTCTCTCTCTCTCTGACTGCCTTTTTGACTGCTCTCTTTTCTGCTCTCTCGTTACATCTCTCAAATCTTTCCTACAGCATCTCTAACTGTGTGTGTTGACATATGCACACCCATGTCCTGTTCAGGACTTGACCAAGCAGCTGGACGAGGTGAAGCAGGACTCAGAGATTGTGGAAATCCGTCAGAAGGAAGCTGAGTGTGACCTGGAGGCGGCCAGAGACCGGGTGCAGCAACAGGCCACTGAAATCCTGCTGAAAGCCAGTAAGAGTCCTTCTCCTGCCGTATGGACTGTCCCCACTGGGACCGTCTGTACATCCCGGTCTCCATGCATGTTTCTAACCAGGCTTGGTCATATGTCATAGTGTTCATCTCCTGCCGTGTGGACTGTCTGTACATCCCGGTCTCCATGCATGTTTCTAACCAGGCTTGGTCATATGTCATAGTGTTCAAGCATCTGTTGCTCTAAGTTTGGATTTAATTATCAAAAATCAATTGCAGTTTCCTTTTTGCTTGAAAGACAGGACAGTCCTTCAGTTCTTCATTATATTTGGGGCAAAATAGTTTAACTTAGAGATAAGATAACATTGTATTAATCCCCAAATGGAAATTCAGAAACTGATTAGTTAATTATTAGTAATGACATTAGTTCAGCATTTATATTTGATTTGTTAGTATGTTGTAAATAACCTATTTATTTATGTATATATCAATACTTTTTTTATATAAAAAGTATTCATAAACCTTTTATGAATGAGTAGCTAAGTATTAATTAATATATATTTAAAGATTATTTACAACATACTAACAAATCATTCAGAAAACATGATTCTTTTTCATGAACATGTTTTTATAGTTACAGCTCATGTTTGAGAAACATTTATCATGTGACTGTATTGAAATGCAGGGGAATAATAGTTAAACTTATCAGAATGTCAGTTAACACTTTCCTAATGTTATAGATTCTGTAACATTGTGAAAGTTTGACTGACAAATAATGAGGAATATATCTGTTTTAAGTGAATATTTCTTTAAATATGTTGTGTTGTGTACCCTCTCTACTCCTCTCCTGCCAGGTCAGATAGGCGGTCTGCAGGCCACCCAGATGACCCAGGAGGCGGCCATCCGGGACCTGGAGAGCGAGCGAAGCCGGCTGAAGGACAAGGTGGTCCGGATGGAGGAGGAGAGAGGAGCCCTGCAGAGCAAGTGTCACGCCCTGGACGAGCGGCACAGGCAGCAGATCCACGCCCTGGAGAAGGTGTGTGTGTGTGTGTGTGTGCGTGCGTGCGTGCGTGCGTGCATGCGTGTGTGCGTAGTCTGGTTGAAGTCATAGATTTTTTAAGAGATCAACTCACCCCGAGTCGTCTTCTGTTTCTTACTCGGTGTTGATCATTCCTTCGTTAATCATTTGGGGCAAAAACAAACGCTGACAGACAAGTGTTTTTACAAACTCTCCAATGATTAATAAATATGTGCTGCATCTGCTAGTCTCATCCGTATCTCTCCCCGATTACACTCTCAAACATACGCTCACACATACTGCTGCTTCCCCATGTGGTGTTTGATCTAAAAGCGGAGAGAGAGTAGCAGCCTCTCACTTAGCTCACTTATTAGCACTTGGCAACAAATGTGACGGATTCTCTTACTAGAGCTCGGCTTTCTTCAGCTTTTGTTTTCTTTCCGCTTTAACAATAAGAGAATGCTTTAGATGTAGATAGAAAGATAGATACGTATTTCATTTTATCGTACATTTTATTTCATTGTATTTATTGACACAGAAAATATATACCTATGTCATTGTCCTTTGTTCCCCGTCGTGTGTCTTCATGGTTTTATTGTTAAAGTGGAACGGAAACAAAAGAGGAAGTGAAAGTCAATGTACAGACGTATGTCCACTCTTTACTACGATGCAGTACCCAGTCTAGTACTGTCTAGTACTCAGTCTAGTACTGTCTAGACAGTACCCAGTCTAGTACTGTCTAGTACTGTCTAGACCAGGGGTCCTCAAACCCCGGACTCCGGTCCGGATCCGGACCGAACCACAACTGTCTCCGGACTCTGAGCAAATTATACTTTTCATGTATTATCTGCGAGACATCGCCACGATGCAACGCGTCAAAATTCTCCGAACGTAAATGTAAAAGTTAATCTCCGCTTCCTCCACTGCAAGCAGCGCTCCGCATGTCCGACTGCTCCACTGTCTGTAACAGGACGTGTACTCTGCTTTGGTCCGATCACATTCAGCGTACCGACATCTCCATGATAGCTTTATTTACACAATTGAATTTATAGCTGTGAATCTGCGCTGTAAGCTGGGTTTTCTGCAAAGACTGCAACGAAAAGTAAATCGCGAATAGACACCCCCCCCCAGACAGTACTGTCTAGACAGTACTAGACTGAGTACTAGACAGTACTAGACAGTACCAGTCTGTTGACTCTGGGGTGCCCAGGTGGGTTATCTCCTGGGCCTTTCTGTGTGGAGTT
>OOFB01020390.1:4911-22213 GCA_900323305.1 Trachyrincus murrayi
CAGGGAAAATTATGTTTGCGGTTTTATTTTCCTTTCTTTCAGGGGACCTTCATATTGTGGATGATTTTACCGCTCTGACTAGCAGTGTTAGCTTTTGCGTTTCCAGTCTGCACATAGTGTTATGTAACATATGGAGAATTATTTTCAGTGGCTGGCAGTTGTTAAACAATGAAAACCGTACCCCACAGTATCATACGTCCCTATTTACTATCTACTATACATCACAATTTGGGTTTACATTTATTCGGATGTTGGATAAATGGAAGCAATAAATATGCTGTGAATTGCTAATTTATTTTGATGTATTACCAAACTCAACTGCAACAGCTTTGCAATCCTTTCTCCCACCAGAATGTTGGTCTTTTACTTGATTGAAACAACACTAAACTATAAGCCGGTCCTGGGTTCACACAAAGGTTCCAGATTAGCAGCTTAGCTACTGTAAATATTCACTGATTGAGTCAACATCCACACTCACAGCCATGTGTGTACCGCAATATACATGTACTGTAGAATATAACTTTTAAATATTTGTGTTGTTTTTTTTAGTTAGTCAATGGATAATGCTTAGCCCGTAGCCCATGGCAGTAACCTGGGTCACCTCATTAACAATATTTACAAACTGACAATAGTTGCAAATGCTAATTTATTATTTATTAGCAATGGACTTTTTCAGGTCACCAGGGTCGACAGTATTTAAATAATTGTTCTGATAATAAGGTTAACAGCCTTGGCCCTAACAGCTTAATATATAATCACTGTAGGAAATAGCTTTGACCTCACGATGACGTGATATAATGCGCTAACCTTGTTGTCATATAAGGAACATCAGAGTGGGTACTGCTAACGCTAACACATCAGGGCTTCATGCAGCTCTGAGGCTTTAAGACCACTTTATCACCATTGTGGAGCCCACCTTTTGCATTAAGTTGGCAAGCATGGCATCACCGCTGACGGGGTTGGGGGGTTCAATTCCCACTGGGCCCACTCATGCTAAGAGTGTATGCACTCAAGCGTTGTAATGAGATAATGACCACATACTTACGGTACATTGGGTCAGAACAAACGACATCACAGAACATATTGCGTATTGTTTGGGAAATGTTCCTGGCTGGAAGAAGGTATGGATGTCCCTCACAGTACTGTAAGACGCTTTGGATAAACGTGGTGTCAAAATATATATATTGTCTATATTCCATATGCAATCCAAAGGTTTCAAAGGTCTCATCCTCTGGTATAGTCACTAAATATTGCCGTGTGTGTGTGTGTGTGTGTGTGTGTGCGTGTGTGTGTGTGTGTGTGTGTGTGTGTGCGTGCGCGTGTGTGGTTGCTTAAGTGTCTCTTCCTGTGTGTAATGATCAGGGGGGGAGCGGCAGTCATTATGTCTTATTGTGGAGAACAGGGCGAGTCAGGGAGAGAGAGGAAGGAAGAGAGGGGTGAGGAGAGATATAGAGGGGGGGGGGGGGGGGGGGGGAGGGAGGGAGGGGGGGGGGGGGGGGGGGGGGGGGGGGGGGGGGGGGGGGGGGTTGAGAGAGAGATCACCAGATGAATCTGTAACTCCATTCTGCACGCCGGGAGAACCACATTCTCGCATTGTGTGATCACCTATCTCTCTACTCTGACTGCCATGTCTGGACACACATTTCAGTGAGCTTCATATATTATACAATTAACTCCAAAAGAAGGTTGTTAATGAAGCCGTTGAGGAGGTCCCATTTCTTGTTTGTTTAGTATCTTGTTAACTGGAAGCCAACCTTTTTCTTCTTCTCACAAGGATAGGGGTCATGTCATTATAACACATCGGCTCGTTTGAGAGCTTGTTGTTACAGTGTCACCTGGGTATTTTCAGCACGGCAACAGGTATTTGGGAGGCAATTCGCCTGCAGCTAAAGGGAAAAAGAAACAGCCATTAGATAGAGCCATTAGTGTCAAAGCACAATGCCGTTTTGACCACCAGTTGCTCGAGGCCTCGTGTAGTGGCAGCTTGGATTCAAACAGAGAGAGAGACCAACAGCCATCTTACTGGATGACCCGGGTTCAGGCCATAAGGATGAGGATGTTTTGTATGTGTATACGCTCCAAATATACACTTTGCTTATTGCAGATTAAAAGAAAAAATTTCCTGTCAAGTCACCAACAGTACGGCTTTGTTACTGTGAATGTTGTACTCTGTATTCTACGCACAGCACCCTATAACCCTTTATGAAACACCGTGGCCTCCACCCACTACTGAAAGAAAATGATCACATGAAATCGGTGGTCGATAACATTGCTTTTCTTTGTGCCATGGCCAAGGAAACTGTTTGGCCAAGTGAACTTATGTCGGAGGTCCTACACCTCGTCTTGGTGAAAGAAAGTTTAAGGTTGTTTTTCTTGTGTATCGGCGTGAACAGAGTGTGAACAGAGAAGAACAGAACAATGTTTTAATTCGAGGTTGGCGTAGCAATGTCGTTTCGTCTTCCTGGTTGAGGTTCAAAGCCTGATCACACGACCACATTCATATGAGTATATACGTTTTAGCACAGATCAAAGGATCCACCCCAACCGTGCCAAAAGCGAACTCGCAGGACAACAGACGCGAGCTCCCATCCGTGCGAGATAAAAAGGCGTGAGCTCCCATCCACGCACGAATACGTCTCTCAAATAGTACAATATCTAACACTAAACACTAACTACAATAACTGTGCGTTCTTGTGTCTGAGACGCATCTCCGTGCATGCAGAGTATGGCTCTCAACAGCTTGATTCGTCATTATTTGTTCGTTCATATTACGATATAATTAAAAAGGTTTATAATTAGATAGAAGCGCACTGCTGTGATTTTATTTTCACGATATTCGCTTGCAAAACAAAATAGCTCGTTGAAAAAGGACAGATTTCTTTCAGATTAGTCTTGTGCTAAAGACTGGATATTGGACAATATTTCACACTATTAGATCGCTGATATTGATATTCGACACGTTTTTTCCTAATGTCAAGGACATTGCGTGGCACTCTGGGGAAATATGTGTGAAAAATTGTCCAACGTGTAAACAAAACTAATCTGACGGCTCTCAATGAGCTATTGAGATTAGGGACCCAAAAATGTGGAATATTGAACGTCAAACTGAATTCATCATCACGGATATAGCCTAATCGTGTGTGTTCCGTCTGTCTGAAACAAACCAAATATATGAAATGTTTCTTAAACGAATCAATCAAATTTTACGATAGGCTATAATATAAAACTAAATTCAATAAGTGTGTGGGTTGTTGTGTTAGAGTTCTCAACTGCGTCATTCGTTATTATTCGTTTGTTCCTATAATTATATAATTAAAAAGGTTAATGTCATTGTTGCTATTATTATTATTATAGCCTACCTTTTCTCCTACTAAACAATGTAGGCCTTTCCTTGTGTAACCCCTCAAATGAAAAACACTACAGCCGTTCTGTCTGGGGCATAATATCTACTCAACTTGAGAGGCCTAATCGGCCACGTCGTGTGACTTGTAGTTCTGATCGTAACCGATAGGCCTACTTGACTTGATAAATGCATAGATACCTCTCTGTATTTATGTATTTAGGCTGAGCTGGGTTGGGGGTACCGTCTAAGCATTTTTATCCCTCACACGGATGGGTGACAAGGCAGATGAAAACCTTCCTGTGGTACAAAGGAATCAATCATTATTATTGATTATCAATCATCATTATTGATTATCAATCATCATGATAGTCGATGATATTGAGCATTGCCACTTTCATTTCACTGCACACCCCGTGTATGTATGTGACAAATAAACATCTTGAATCTTGAATCTTGAATCAGTGACATTCCTTCATTCACAATCGTATTTACTATTTATAAAACGCTTTTATCCAAAGCGACTTTTTTGTTTGTTACATAGATGTGTCATTAATGAGCAGGTGTCTTGCTCAAGGGACATTTCAACCCAGAACATTTCAGCTGGGAGTTAAACACCCTCACCACAACCTCTTCTCCATCCCAGTGACCCACTAACATGATCAATAACAACATGACCCCCCCCCCCCCCCCCCCCCACTACGTTCACAATTTAATCCAAATAGGGAGATGAACATAGTTCATTTTTGAGGGAGATTCATTATTTTGTATTGCCTTTCTCTGTGTGTATGCGTGTGTTTGTGTGTCTGTATATATTTGAAATTGAGTGAATGTGTCTGTCTCTCTCGCTCTTGTGTGTGCATGTTTATGTGTGTTGTACGTTATGTGTGTGTGTGTGTCTAGGTCAGGGAGGGATTGGAACAGATCAGTATTTACCTGTCATCTCATGCCAGAGAGGTGGTGTTCCTGGACTTCAACCACTTCTATGGAGTCCAGAATCTACACCATGAGAAACTGGTGACCATGCTCAAGGACATCTTTGGAGACAAACTGTGCCCTGTGATCTTCGCTCAAGAGGTATTTCTTACTCTCTAAACTTTCTAAAGTATGTTTCACAATGAAACAGAGGCTTCATCATCATCGAGTCCTGGAAGATTACCTCCTGCTCTAATGTTATTGCCAAATACAAAAAGCAAAAAAAAAGCAAATCCTCCAGTATTTATTTCACTAATGTGTTCCGAGGCCATTTAGATTTTGTTCCTTGCCACATTCCCCGCAGGAAAACACCTTTGTTGGACTCAACGTTCACCTGGCTTATGTTTAGTTGACCTTATGTACAGTACTGCGCTCATTATTTTAAATCTGTTGGGTTCGCTTACGAATAGTTGTCACGTTGTCACATTGATTTCTGTAAGTAGTGGGGGAAATGTAAAGAAACCTTTAGACGAGATGCGTGCAAGGGGTCTTCAAAGAATGATAGCTGAATATAAATATATGTATATATATATATATGTTGGCAGGCACGCAGTCAACCAGAACAGATATTCTCACGAAGCATCATACTCACTAATTGGTGACTGTGGCTGTGGCATTTCTAACAAATTGCACTCAAATTATAGCTCTTGAAACTTACCAACAAGCACCTTTTAATATTGAATCCCTGCTCATCCAGGTGACCCTGCAGTATCTGTGGGAGAAGGAGTTCCAGGTGCTGGTGTTCTACCACCACCCCATGGCCCTGGACGTCCCGTTCCTGTGGCCTGGCCAGATGATGCCCTCTCCCTGGGCCAACACCACGGACCCGGACAAGCTGGTGCAGTTCCTCCAGGCCAACGTCACCGATCGCAGGTCGGTCGGTCGGTTGGTTGGCCGGCCGCCGAAGCTTTCATTTTTTGTTGTCGTTGCCGTTGCTTTCTACAAGCGTTTGAAGATGAACTGACCGCTGCTTGTTGAATTTCACGCCCGCGCCACGCTGTGCCACAGTCTCTCTGTCTCCATTAGCTTGGTCTTCAAGCGCTGAGTGCTGAGAAACACGCCTCTGGTCTCCCGCCGCCTGTATCCTCCGACGTGTCTGTTTGATTTCAGTTCTGTTTACTGTTTATTAGTCATTCAGCGGACGCTTTTATCCAAAGCGACTAGCCTTCGGGTAGGCTGTGGACATAGGGGGATTGAACCCGGGGTCTTTGGGGGCCGGCAGTCGAACGTCTTACTACCCACTAGACCCCCCCCCCCTTGCTGTCTATCGCTGTCCCTCCTTAGATTCAGATTCCCTGCTGTTATGTGTGTAGTTTTATCTAAGAGTTAATAACTATATTTAAATGTCTATCTGTGCAGAAGAGATGACTAACCAAACATAGCAGCAATCATCCAGCACACACAGTGAAAACACTTATTTTTTTGGGCTCCCAGATGTAATGAAAAATGGAAATCTGAGCACATTGGCAATAAAACAATGCTGGTTAGTCACGCTCCGGGTTTAAACCCAGTCGGCAACGGAACAAAGAGAAACAACACCGGTCGAGCGCCACTCTGAATGGCAAAATTCTGTTTTACATTTAATTTAGTGTTCCCGAAATATGAACATTGACCTTTGCTGCGATTGCATGTCAGCGTTTAGATTGTAGGACACGTTGCCTCGCTCGTGAAGAAGTGACGTGTGTAATATCGTGTCCTCTGCAGGAGGAAGGGGACATTCTTTGTGTCCCAGGTGGTGCTGACCCCCAAAGCCAGCACCGTGATGAAAGGAGTGGCGAGCGGTCTGAGGGAAACCATTACAGAGAGGTGAGTGTTTGTGTGTGTGTGTGTGTGTGTGTGTGTGTGTGTGTGTGTGTGTGTGTGTGTGTGTGTGTGTGTGTGTGTGTGTGTGTGTGTGTGTGTGTGTGAGCGGTGAGGAGCAGGATATGCTTTTAATGTTCATGTTCAGTGTGACAGATGAGACGTTGATGCACATTGATAAATGCTAAATGTACACTTGGACACACACACAGACACACACATGTATGAGTCACGATGACATTTTAAAGTTAAACCTAAAGACATGGCGGTTTCGGCAAGAATCTCCAGGCAATTGACACTGACCTCGTTCAGGTTTTCAGCAAAGCGAAAAGAATTAGACCCTCCATCTCTCTCTCTCTCTCCCTCTCTCTCTCTCTCTCTCTCTCTCTCTCACACTCTCACACACACACGTAGTTAGATCTCTGTTTGTTCTCATGATAACCCCCCCCCCCCACAGTGCTTCTCTTAGTGTTACCAGTTTGTTGAAAGCCTAAACAGTAAAGCCGCCAATTTGGCCGGTATGAATAATTCATACTCATAACCGCCGCTGTCAGCCCTGCTCACTGTGACTTGTTTTTTTTCGTTCTTTGTGCATTTTTTTGTATTTGATTAATTTTTTATGATTATTCTGCCAGTGTGAAAGGCGAGACAACCAGACAGGTCCGTGCTCCACAAGAACCGTGCCACAGTACATGTGACACACACACACACACACATGTCTACATTGTGTGTGTGTGTGTGTGTGTGTGTGTGTGTGTGTCTGTCCTTTAGTGTCAATGTTGCCTTGCATTCTGTCACATTGCCGTACACATGCTGCCACGCTGGGGCAGACAGGCTCTTGCTGCGTTTCGTCCTGTCTGTGTGCTATCGTGTTCGAATCTTATCTCCGTCTTTTTTATTCATTTTTTTTTGCTCTCTACCTGGTTTCATGGAAATTAATCAGTCAATCGATTTTGCGTGTGTGTGTGTGTGTGCATTCTATACACACATTTTCCATTCTGAGCAATAATTCATGTACTATATCAGCACATCGGTTTCGGCCAAGCCCCTACACTCGCCACTCCACCTGGCTACGGCGAGCACACTTCCCAGTGGCCAACTCTGGTATGGACGTCCGGTCACCAAGCGCTGAGCACCACCGCGGTGCTTGTGCCCTGGGAGCTAACACTCCTGCTCCAGCTCGGTGATCAAGGCATCTTATAATACATCCACGGGTGATGCGCATGCTCGCGTTCGCATTTCTCCATTTTTCTAGTTAACCGAAATGTCACTTCCGCTGCCGTTTGCGTGCGTGAGCGGCTTCATTGAAATTAATGGCTGGGGGGGGGGGTGTTCGGCCCATCCGTCCATCTGTCCTCAACTTGCTGTCCCTGTCTCTTCCACCAACCCCCCCCCCCCAGGGCCTTGCCGGGCATGATGCAGTGGATCCGGTCCCAGCGACCCGGCGAGAACGGCATCAACATCATCACGGCCGACTTCGTGGAGCTGGGCGAGTTCATCAGTGCCGTCATCACACTCAACTACCACCTGGACGACGAGGACGACTACGCCACCTGAGAGCGAGCGGCCGGAGAGCTCTTCCCTCTGTCTCGCTCTCTCTCTCTCCTCTCTCTCTCTCTGTCTCTCTCTCGTCGCTGTTGGGTTTTTTTCAAAAGGAAGGAAGTCTAGGGAAGGAGGCCCGCTCGCCACTCCTGTCGTGTTATTTAGGGCTCTCTGAGGACAAGGAGCATCCTGGTGACCCGGGAGCGGAGAGACGTATCGGTCGTCGTAGTGGGCTAGTCGTAGAAGTAGTCGTAGTGGTAGTTGTTGGGGGCAGGGTTGATTATTTTGGGGACGTGACAACGGTTCGCTTAAGTTTCAGCTTCAATGGCGGGAGTTTCTCATTAGGATTTGTTTCTTTATTTTCTATTTCGGTATAAAAAGGATGTCACTTATTATTTACGTCACTCCCCATATGCATGGGGAATATAAAACGGCTTCGTCCACCGATCAAATCAGTGTTTTGAAGTCTTGCCATTTTAACACCGATATTATATATACATATACGAATAGGCAGTATATGCATCGTTAACAGCATTTCAAACCACCACCACCACCACCACAAAGTTGTAGTATAGTGCTCTTGATAATGAAGAGTCGTTCTTCAGAGATGTATTTTGTATGGAGCAGATGTAAGGCGCTAAATGATAGCATTTATTCATTTGGTTTATTTTGAATGCCCGCTTAAGTCGCTGGAGGCGTTTCTAAAGATGCCTCGAGGAGCCGCGTAATGAGTTTAAAAAAATCTCTTCCATTCGCTTGATGGCATTAGTCGTCAGTGAGCCGAGAAAAATACAATAATGGGGCCAAACTGGAAATGATTTCACCCTAGTTCTCTAACATGTTTAATATACCGGTATGTGAGTATTTACATGCTAATACATTCGAAAAATATGGACCCCTTTGTTTCCTTTGTAAATCATAAAAATTGACCCAGGATATGACCTGTGGAAAGTGGGGAGGACATCTCTAATAGTCTATTCCCAAGTCAGCTGGTGGTCTAGACATTGATCAGACAGACGCCTGTGTATCGTATGAGACACTGATTCAGCTGCCCTTTTCAAAGACATCACAGTGTGAGAGTGGATGAGTCAACAGGAAGAGAGGACTGGTTTGATATATTCCTCTCACACATAACTAACACACCAGGATGTTATATTTTTAGTTATGCAGTGCACCCAAACATATAGTTTGTATTTTTTGTTGTTGGCTTGCTTGTATGCATGTTTAAAATGTCAATGCTCTTTTTATTATATTTTTCTGTTTGGATGTTTACAAACTATTACATTTGAGCTTTATTCAGGCATCTGCGGGGCCAAACGATAACAGAAGGTGTTATTCTTCTCGGCGTTTGTGTATCGATGCCTATTGCTGAATTTACTGCTGTGCCGATGGTTTACATGGGTCTACATCACATTTCTGAATGTTTCTTTTAGAGATCCATCAAATCTTTGAAACGAGAATGTTAAAAAAATCAACGATCACTGTCAATATCACTACACCGCAATACCGGTGTACATTTATTTAAGACGTAATTGTTTTTGCAGATGTTTGATGTCAGCCTATAGGTGTATTAACATTGAGTGATATTCCACTTAACCCGCACCGTGTACAATACGACTATTTACATTAGATATATGTTTTAAAAACGAGTTCCTGACAAACTGAAGTTGTTCTGCGTTATAGATATTGGTTTTTACTTCTGGAAAGGGAACCATATTGTCAAGACATGTTACGTGTTACATCTTATGCAAATGGGCGGTGCAAATCCCTCACACGCATTTCTGGCAGAGAATGTACTTGTTGTTTATCGGTCGATCGATGTTGTAGATGGAAATGTTAAGCGTGTTTCCGAAATGTATGGATGTACAGTATGTATGTGCGCCACGTGGGTTCAATGTGCCATTTGTGATCATTTCATTCGAGTGATTGGCTGAGTACTGACCACAGATTCAACTTTGATGCTTTGTAGTTTACAATTCATTTAAGATTTGAAAACTTGAAGGGTGAAAGCTAGCTTTTTTTTATGTCAGTGTCGGTATATGTCAAAATAATGTTTTATATTGTGAAAAGTTTGTAAATACTTAACAGTGCAAAATAATTTTCCGCCAGAAAATATATATTATTTGCTGTATATAACTGTCCTTCCCAAGCATTACTTTTGTTTAAAGAAATTATCCTATTGATCTTTTCTTCCACATTCTTTCTTTTTTGCACAGAACCAGACGGTACTGCCCTACATTCTCTGTTGATTTGACTCAAAGGTAAATTCACATTGACCAACGTGACTGGTTGTGTCCTTTTTTAGTTTTTTTTATAATTTCTTTCTCTAGATGTCTCGATTGCAAAACGTAAACTACCCTTTAAAAATGAAATTGAATCCCCATTACTCCTTCTTCTAAATGTTGCTCTGCTAACCCTGTGAAGATAAAGAAACCAGAACGCCATGCATATGTGAAAAGGTTAGTAAGCTGTGTAGTGAGGAGTGTCCAACCTGTTGTCTCTGACGCTGCAACGTGCCTGTATCTTCCATTTCTGATGGGTCATTTACTGTTACTGTAAAGGTCGAACCTATGTTTGTTACAATAAAAGTGACTGTTGTAAGTGGAAAATGAAAAATAAATAAAATAACAAAATCTTCTATGTCCATGTTTATTGGCGAACTTCTGATGAATTGATTCGATTTTCCCGGGAGGCAGCTTCGCTTGGGTTTCATCTACAACTGGTACTTTTCTGAGTGTGTTACATTTTATTCACCGCTGATTTCCGCTGATTTCCTTAATCAAAAATCCTATCAGACATTACCTTCGATAAAAACTAAAAACAAATGTTAACTAAATAAACTCAAGATTGCTGGACCATTTTCTAAGAGCTCCCTCGCTCTCTTCCACACCTACAGCACGTGTTCTGCAGCGGAGCTGGTACTCCGCGACGAGGGCCTGCCGCCGCGCTCATCACCGTGGTAACGGCGAGGAGGCAACAGCCCGGGGTGACCTTGGATGGAGCGTGTTTTCGCGGCGTTGGCTATCTGGCCGCTGCAACCACCTATGCGTCGTGGTTCACAGACTGGGGGAAATATTTATCATCTGAGGACGATCACAGGGTTAGGGTTAGGGTTCGTCAACAGTGTTTGTGTGAGGTGGTGGTCTACTCAATAAGGAAGGTATATATATATATATATATATATAGACGTGTATTGACGTGTAGCATCAGCCTGATTTGGCACATTGCTTAATGGGCATGAATTGGTATCGGTAGTTATCTGATCACAATCTCTGATGATGTTGTGGATAACAACACTTAAAACTTTATCAAAATTAGGAGAGGTCGAGAAGCCGAAGTATTAAAGACTTTAATTATCACTTAAAACAAGTAATACAAAAGCCTGAGCTAGTTTGCAAAGAAGCTCCCCAACTAGACTCAGGATACATCTTTTATGCTCATTTCTGTGGACTACTCCCTTATATTTTAAACCAATCACAGGCATTGTGTATATATTTCAAACCAATCACATGCATTGTATGTATGTTCCAAACCAATCACATGCATTGTATGTATGTTCCAAACCAATCATACGCATTGTAGGTATGTTCTAAACCACCCCTATTCAAAGGCCGACACCCCACTAATTATCTGTCAACATGTGGTACCCAAGATCCATCCTTCTCCTTTACCATATGGCTGTAGATAACCCCCGGCCCATGTACCTTCTTTGAACCTTAGTTTATTACCTTCGTTTACTTCCTTGGCCTATCACCTTGATTTGTCACCTTGGTTTACTTCCTTGGTTTGCCACCTTGGTTTGTCGCCTTGGTTTGTCACCTTGATTTGCCTTTTCCCATACATCCTTCCCAAATGATGGCACAGGATATCCAACAAGAGACACACCACTCAGTGACTCTGTGTTTTTCCACACTTAGCGTAGCATATATGGCAATATCTTGCAATATGTTGTAGTAAAATTCTTCCATAATGACAATGGACATAATTAATAGAAGCACAAAAGAAAAGAGAGGGAGCGACAAAGAGAATAAGAGAGGGCCTCTAGGTGTGGAATATGAAAGATGATTTATGGTGTATAAAATAAATCATTTATAACATGACACAACAACAGCAACAACAAATGACACCTTCTCCTCTTGATTGAGATTGTGAAACGGTTATCTGTTTAGGTATTCACGGTGAAACTGCATACCTAGACTCCTAGGGTTCTCCTATTATTATATTGGATTGGTAACGCCTAATAGCTCAGCCCCTGATCGCTCAAAAGTTTTCAAATGTGTCTACGACATATGTATTCCTGGTAAGCAGGTCTCCAAAAGGTTTTAAATAACTTCTAAATCTTCTAAATAACCACCGGTCCAAATGACACCAAATTTGGTACAGATGCTCTATGAACCTTAATCAAATAAAAAATGGCCGATGTTGCAATGTTTAATCAATCACAAGTCCACTTGAGAATGACCCAGGTCCTTGAAACTATGTAGGCACATCCCCCTTAAGAAGTGTGCCAAGTTTGGTGTCGATGTCTCAAAAAATGACGTCAGTGTCAATTTAAAAAAACATAAACGCCATTTCCTCTTGATCCATTAGTCGGATTCACTCCAAGTCGTTTGGAGATGTTTAGCAGTGATCCAAGTTATCCTGAAAAAACCAAAAACGTGCTATCGTGTGGAAAAACTTCCAAATGAAACCACATGTGGTCCACATGCTCTGTGGACATGCCTGACTCAAAAACCTATTTGGAATTTTGCTAAAATACAAAATGGCAGAGTTATGCGGAAATTCAAATATTTCAATGAGCGAACATATTCTATCAATCACAAGTCCACTTCAAAGGGTGCCAGACCCTCTCCCTCTCCCTCTCTCTCTCTCTCTCTCTCTCTCTCTCTCTCGCTCTCTCTCTCTCTCTCAATGCCCTGCCCTTCTGAGGACCTTTCAGACTCTGGCCACTTTTAAAACAGCCATCAAGACTCTTTTATAAAATATATACCATTTATAAAAATGTGTTCAGTTAGTGTAGTTTCCACTTGTAATTTTGTTGTAACATTGCACAACACTTTGGGATTGTTCTGAATGAAATGTGCTATAGAAAATGAAATAGAAAAAAACTGTTGCCCTGCTAATTACCAAGGGTTGATGCCATCTATATTTTTACAATCGATCATAGAAGAACGTGGTTGGTAAAATAGCAGCACCAGTGACAGGTAATGGCAGAATGTTCTACAATGGATTTGACCTGACAAAAGGTCTTATGGCACATTTCTGGGATAGACTGCATGTGTGAGGGACTTTAAATACGACTCCGAACGTGTCTGGGCTTGGTTCTTGGTTCTCAGCTCCCCGCAGACCATGAAGACCTAGTGCCTTCTGCTTGGGGTTGACATTTATTACGTGCAATCTTAAAATCCAGATGGTCTTTCGACATGTGGAAATACTTCCTTATTCCACACCTGGGATTATGTGGCTTGGTTGTGAACAAAAGACAGAAAGAAAGAAAGAAAGAAAGAAACACCTTCATTTTGAAAATGAGCAACAAAATTAACAATAAACTCGGGAGTAAGACATTTCAGTTTTAAACAATCAATCGTAACCCAGGTTATCCTTTCAGCAAATGATCTAAGGAGTGAATTAGCCTAGTTATTTGTCATTTGTTTCCCTCTAGTGTTTGCTATGTGCAATACATTTCAAGAATATTGCTGGTCATGTGTAGACATCAACAGCAAACACACACACACACACACACACTTTTTTTCTTGAGAAAGTTATGTTCAACCCCTATAGGAGGAGCAATGGAACAGCTTGAAGATAAAAACCAAGGCGCCACATGCTCAGAAGCAGTCTGTGTTCATCATGAAGGTAAACACATTTCATTTCAGTTACAGTGCTTGTTTGTGAGGCATTTTAGAATTATGATTCAGTGATTGATGACATGATTGATGCAATGTATTTAAACTCTCTCTCTCTCTCTCGTCTTCTAAGACTTTACGAGTCTGTTTCACCAGTAGTGCGTGGCTGATCTTCTTGTTCTTTGCCCCCACAGGGTAAGGCATTTTATTCTTCATGCTATTTATATTAATGGACATGTGCTGTCAACTATTCGGTGATACCATTTGAATCTGTTACGTGTCCGTGCTTTAGACTTTGTCAACAGAGAGTCCATTGCCAATGGGGGGGTTTCGGAGAATGGTCTGCGTGTGACCCCTGTACTAAATTACAGGTGAGAATCGCCTTCAGGTGTCTTGTTACCGTGGTTACCACTGTGTCTCTGCACACCATGATCTCGCCTCGACAACTTGAGAGTGAATGTGAGAACAGAACTGAACAGTTTTGCTCGGAACTGAAAACAGAATGTTTGAAACAACTGCAACATACAGAATACACAATTGTGTATACCCAATGTATATCCACTGAGTATGTTTTTTTGTTGTTGTAGATTTTTATTTTTTTATTTGATCATTTCATTTGTCTTATTTTACATATCTTGTTTTATGTAGGCCTATTTTTGTTAAGCACTCTGAACTACATTTTATTGTGCTATATAAATAAAGATGTATTATTATTATTATTATTATTGAGTATTTCTGCATGTCATTCTTTCATTTGTCCTCCTCAGTCAAGGAGCCGCGCCATGGTAGTCTATGCTCAGTTTGGCGGGAATCTCTGTGGTGGGGGGCCCAGCCAGACAAGGGCTTGTCAGACCACGCAACACTGCCCCCTGGGGGGTGGATGTAGAAACAGGTTCCGATGCGCATCAGGTCAGAAATATTGTTCATTAAATCATAATCGAAACATAGGTCGATTATTGAACTGTCTCCATGATTTCATGATATCACATAGATATAGATCGATAGATAGATAAGCAGATAGACACACACAAACAGTCTCTCTCTGTCACTCTGTCCCCCCCCCATTTCCCTCTCTGTCCCTGTCTCTCTCTCTGCAACAGGAAAGTGTATCAGCTTGACCCTGGTGTGTAACGGAGATCAGGACTGCGAGGAAGACAGTATGGACGAACGTACCTGTGATGCCTCACTGCAGACATACAAGAGCTGTCCATCTGCAGAGCAAATGCCGCCAAACATTCAGGAGCTGGGCTTAGGGTAAGGGACGACCGATGGGCAAACAATGGGTCCTTTTCACAGTAGTAAAAACACAAGTGACATGATATGATAGCTCATATCATTAACGATAGGTCTGCTTGATTTAGGTATGGCAGTGCACCAGTAGGCCCATAGACACAACTAGTCAAGTAAATGTACACATAAATAAAGCCGACCTAATGTCAAACATACAGCAACGACGACCTGTGCAAAAGGGTCCATAATAGCATTTATACATGTGTTGAGACCTGTGGGTTTGACTTCTTCTCTGAAGGTTTGATGCTGTGACCGGGAAAAAAAGGGGGATTGTGATCAACACGCAGAGCTTCGGGGGTCAGTGTCGGCCTATCGCAGGTCTGACCAGCAACAGCATCTACCGATTACCCCTGAGCACCCTGAGCTACCAATATGCAGTATGTGGTCACCTCCGCATGTCCGTAAACCTGCAGCCTTTCATCGCACCTATTATTATTATTATTATTATTATTATTATAAGGGTAATAACAATAATAATAAGAATTTCATTATTACGAGAACTTTCAACATTGTATCGTATTTGTTTCTGTTGCTTCATAGGTCAAAGTTGAGAAAGACTTCAGCGAGGAGGTGTACAGCAGCACGTGGACATATGCCAAGAACTATAAGTCCAGAGAGACTGTGACTGGCACCACCAACGGGTTCTCTAACTATGACTTCCATGACGTGCGGTCCCAAGACAAGGTTTTGTGCTCACGTTTCAGATCCTATTTAAGCGCTTTATAGTTTCTACATTTCAGACATCACTTTTGAGCTCTGTTAACTTGAGATTTGGTGACTCCTGTAACTTTCGAGATTATCAGTGTTTCCAAAAAAATAGCGCAGGCGCAATATATTGCCTATATAGGTCTATGTGTGTTTGCGTGTGTGCAGAAAAAACAGCTGGTGATTCTGAAGAATAACATAGACGTGGCTACGTTCCAAAACCAAGCCCCGCAGTACATACCGATATCCGAGGAGTTCTGGAAGGCCCTGAGCGCCCTGCCCACGGTTTACGACTACACAGCGTACCGTGAGGTCGTGAAGCGCTTCGGGACGCACTACTGCTCCGAGGGCACGCTCGGGGGCTCCTTCAGTACCGTCATGCGCAGCAGCCAGGACAGGTCTACAACGGATGGTGAGAAACCAAGGGGGAGGAGATTTCTGCGTAGGAGTAGGCCTGTATTGCGAAGCAGACTTACGGAGTAGGCCTAATTGTTATTTCCGTTTACGTCTGGTCATTTGGCGCTTCTTGCTTTTGTCCAAAGCGAGTCTGAGAACAATCACATCATACCATCAAGTGTTGTGTTGTGTGTGTGTGTGTGTGTGTGTGTGTGTGTGTGTGTGTGTGTGTGTGTGTGTGCGTGCGCGCATATTCGTTCTACAGGCATAAATACGTTGTAAGAAATATGTTGTTATGTATATGTGATGGAGGAAAAATCGTTGGAACCGACGTAGAAAAAGGTTAAAACCACCGATAGGTAGTCTAACATATAACAAATTAACACTCCCATCTTCTTAATGTAATATTAGCCATGAGTCTTTAATATTGTTGTGTGATTTTGAATAATGGGACGGTGGTTAAGTTGTTGTATTTCTTGCTTTTTACACAGTTGGGAGTACATATCAATATAAGGAATGCGACAAACCCTTCGAGCTTGCCTTCATCATCCCCATCAGCAGGGAAACATGCTCCAGCGATTCGGGCACAACTACTGATAAGACAAGTAGCATGATATACTTCAATATAAAAACATCAGTACTCTCACACACACACGTTCTCTCACACACACACACACACACAAACATACACACACACATACACACACACACACACACTCTCTCTCTCACACACACACACACACACACACACACACACACACACACACACACACACACACACACACACACACACACATATACACACACACACACACACACACACGCACACACACGCACACACACAAAACAATCCATGGCCCCCGAGATCAATCAGATTCCCGAATTTTAAAACTTTTATTAAAGAACTCCCAGCTGCTTCAAAATCATAGACTGCTTATACAAGCTTCACTAAACTTTATCTTCCCATTAGAAAACACAAATTGTGTGCAAACTGAGCCCAGTGAAACCTTTCATTAGCACCAAGCATGTACGGATAATCTCACTGAACCGCCGCCGCATGGCATTCTGCGGCTATATAGTCTCCAGCTCTTTCTCTGCAGATATTTATGAGCGTCTATGCGGAGCGTACACGCACCGCTGTTAGGTTGGGTTATACGCGGTGTAAGACTGGCCCCGGGGCCTGCCAGGGGCCACTGGCTGGGGCCAGCAATTGAAAATAAATTGTGTCTGAATGAGGGGCCGGGGCAGCGTCAGCCTCACTGCTGTTAGAACAAAAGCAGTTGAAGAGATAACTTATGGACTGTCCTGACAGCCTGAATGAGCCTGATTATAACCGCCTGCTTGTCCTCTGTGTGTGTGTGTGTGTGTGTGTGTGTGTGCGCGTGCATGTGTGTGTGTGTGAGTGTGT
>OOFB01020404.1:0-11855 GCA_900323305.1 Trachyrincus murrayi
TGTGCGTGTGCGTGGGACAATGTACATTTCAGTTGTCAATATTCTCAGATGCCTAAGCCTGGTTTTGTGCTGTTTGACTGACTTACTTTCCCTTATTGGTCATTTATCTCCAGGGCATCATAAAGCATCTTGTTTGCTTTCGTTGAACGGTCTCGCTGACCAGAAATGAGAGATAAACACTTAGAAACCATTTATGGAGTAGTGATGGAGAAAATTAAATCCTGTATGCCCTGTCGGAATGTCATAGGAAAACAACAGGAAGTCCTTTGCTGGGAAAACCCCAGCAGAGTCGTCCTCTGGAATGACTACACGGACGTTCTTTCTCTCTGTGTCTCTCTGTCCTCTCTGTCCTCTCTGTCCTCTCTGTCCTCCTGTCGGCCCGGTTCTCACGTGAGGCTTTTATTTTGTGTTGTTTCCAGTTCAAGAGGATGCTGAACCGAGAGCTCAACCACTTGTCTGAGATGAGCCGGTCTGGCAGCCAAGTGTCAGAGTACCTCTCCAACACCTTCCTCGGTGAGCAACACATACACACACACACACACATGCATACATGCATGTGCACACACACACACACACACACTTGCACGCACATACACGCTAAATTGCACACATAATCACACATACACACGAATGCATGCTCAAACACACACACACAAAATCTCACAAACACAAAAAATCACGCAGATACATATAATCAATAATAATCACTCAATTACACACACTCACACACGTCATAAGACATGGTTATTTACACATGGTCACCACATATGAACAGGTTATTTCGACGTGTTGGCATGACCTTAGCATGTCACGGTGTGCTCCGTGGTGTGTGTGTGTGTGTGTGTCTTGAACGCTGGTCTTCTCCTAACACGTGCTGAGTCGCTGTGGAGCTCTGGCTTGGTGTTCTGTTAAACCAGTCTGATCTGGTTTACAGGGAGAGGAGGGGGAGGGGGACTCCTGGTTCTCACTGCAGAGAGAGAGAGAGAGAGAGACAGAGAGACAGAGGAAGGGATTTCTCTCAGGGAAGACTTCCCTCTGGAGAGAAAGAACAGGAGGAGGTGGAGGAATGTGTGGGGGTGAAGGAGCACTCGAGTGTGTGTTGGCGTGTTTTCTTTGTGCGTGTTGCCATGTGAGGGGCAAGCTGTGCGTGTGCATATGTCCGGACCCTCGAAGGCTTCTCTGATCTCTCTGAAAGCCCAGCAGCGTCATCCTAGGGTCACAGAGACATTCAGTCAGCCAATCACGTCAGAGAACCCCCCCTGGTGTTTTCTCACTGTAAAGTGAGAAAACAGAAAACCCCAGCCGCCTAAATCCGGTGCCCTGAGAATACTGCGCAGTGCGCCTTTTTTGCACTGCCTGGTAAACACAGAGAGGGAGAGAGAGAGAGAGAGAGAGGGAGAGGATGAGGGAGGGGATGAGAGAGAGGGAGGGAGAGGGAGAGGGGGGGACGACGAGAGACTATGAACCCTGGAAGAGAAACCAACAGGTAGATGATATGAAGATGAAGAAGTGTAGAGATGATGGATGGATGGATGGTCATATGAGAGCAAGGAAGCGCAGAGGAGAAGATCAGAGGAGGGGGATGGAGGTACGCAGCATCACGGTGGTTCTGTGAATAGCAGCCCGTCAGTTTGACTGGAGTCATCTCACCCGTGTCTCCTGGGGGGGGGGTGGTGGTGGTGGACACAGCTGAGACATTTATTTTCACAACGATGCATGTGACACCAGCACACACACACACATACCACACAGAAGTAACACACACGTACCCTGATCATCTGGCTAGACCATAATAAACCTCCTCCAAACAATTCCGAGGACTGTGACGCACTGCCTGCACTTTTTCTGTGCATTGTTTTGGTTTGAGTTTTTTCCAAATACGTCATCATGAACACACGTTTCAAACCCTGTTTACACACAACACCCTGGACTCGTGCAAGGAGTAGAATTCGAATTTAGAATTATATATTTTTTCTGAGGGAATAGGAAAGGATTGAATGACAATTAATAGTGTTCTAATATATGTCTGTTAGCTTGCTCATAGTTAGCGGTTAGCTTGCTAATAACTAGCCGTTAACAGGGTAAAAAACTGTTGTTTACTCAGGATGAGTAAACAACCTTCCATTCCCTCCCCAGAGTCGCTTTAAAGTCAAAGTCTAGCATTGTTTACCCCTTTTGTTATATTTATCCTTCATTTTCCCGTATGAGACCCAACTTTGACACCACCATCTCTCCTTCTCTTCCCCCCCCCCCCACCAGACAAGCAGAACGAGATGGAGCTGCCCTGCCCGGTCCCCAAGTCCCGGGAGAGGAAGAGGAGGCAGGGCCAGCCGAGCCAGCACGGCAGCCAGCACGCCACCCTGCAGCATCAGCAGGCGGGCGGGGGAGGAAGCACCCTGTCCCAGATCAGCGGGGTGAGGAAGGTCAGCCTGACCTCGGGCGCTGTCGTGAGCCGCTTTGGCGTGAAGACGGACCAGGAGGACCTGCTGTCCAAGGTACAGCTCGGGACGACACGTGATGCCCTCCGCCGGGCCACGTTGAGTCGAGAACCATCCTCACCGGCATTGTTCCTTGTGGTTTCTCCCTTGTCCTCACCCACGTCACCCTTCTGTCCAACAGGACCTGGAGGACATCAACAAGTGGGGGCTGAACATCTTCAGCGTGGCTCTGCACTCCCACAACCGACCGCTCACCTGCACCATGTACACCATCTTCCAGGTCAGCAGCACCCACGCCGTCGCTGGTCCTCACCCTCGCCCTCCTTTTTGTATTTCCTCACTCTCGCTTATGAACTCCACTTCCTCCTCATTACTCGTTAATTCCTTGACGCGATCGCAGCAAATCAGGATTCAAATTGAAATGAGCGACCCGCCAAATCAGTCAGGAACACAAGACATTATCTCCAAACCTTGTTTTAACGTCTTGTCTCTCCCTCTCTCTCTCTCGTTCTCTCTCTCTCGCCCGGCGTGGTCGTCGCTCAGGACCGAGACCTGATGCGTACGTTCAGGATTCCGGCGGACACCCTGGTGACCTTCCTGCTGACCCTGGAGGACCACTACCACGCCGACGTGGCATACCACAACAGCCTGCATGCCGCCGACGTGGCCCAGTCCACACACATCCTGCTGTCCACGCCCGCGCTCCACGTGAGTCTGACAACTGTGACCTTTGACCCCCCCGCCCACCCATCCCACTACCGCTCACTTTCCAGAATAATCCGCTCCGTTGCTTTAGTTGATATGATCAATTCTCAATTCCCTTTGTTGTTTTCTCCCTGAATGCAGGCGGTCTTCACAGACCTGGAGATCCTGGCGGCCATCTTTGCTGCTGCTATCCACGACGTGGACCACCCGGGGGTCTCCAACCAGTTCCTCATCAACACCAGTAAGTCGCCCCCCCATTGAGGACAAACACAAGATGTGTGTCATGAATGAAATCATGTGTTTTATTAATATGGTAGAACTATCAGATGAAATATGGAATCTGTGCATTTCTGACCCTTCTTCCTCTCTCTGTCTCGCTCCCTCTCTCTCCCTCTCCCTCTCCCTCCCTCCCCCAGACTCTGAGCTGGCCCTGATGTACAACGATGAGTCTGTGCTGGAGAACCACCACCTGGCCGTGGGCTTCAAGCTGCTGCAGGAGGACAAGTGTGACATCTTCCAGAACCTCAGCAAGAAGCAGAAGCAGACCCTGCGCAGGATGGTCATAGACATGGTGAGGAGACACACTCGCTGCTAGGAGGGGGGTGGGGGTGTGTGTGTGTGTGGGGGGGGGGGGGGTGGTAAGAGCGCCACATAACAGCAGTCTTTGTAGTAGCATGTTATTGGCCTCATGTGCAGGCTTTTATTTTGTTAAGTCAACTCTAGACTCACCTTCCTTGCCTTGCGTTGTCTCCCATCAGGTGCTGGCGACGGACATGTCCAAACACATGAGCCTGCTGGCCAACCTGAAGACCATGGTGGAGACCAAGAAGGTGACCAGCTCCGGGGTGCTGCTGCTGGACAACTACACGGACCGGATGCAGGTACGATACACACACAGACACCATAAACAGCATAGAATACAGTATATGACAATTCACACTACCAAAACACATTTCAACATACATCCATACAAATACACACACACACCCACACACACACACACACAGGCACCGAGGCGACGAAGAGGAAGATGCTAAACCTCTACTTCTTCCTCCCTGCAGGTTCTGCGTAACATGGTGCACTGTGCTGACCTGAGTAACCCTACCAAGTCCCTGGACCTGTACCAGCAGTGGACCAACCGCATCATGGAGGAGTTCTTCCACCAGGGGGACCGTGAGAGGGAGCGGGGCATGGAGATCAGCCCTATGTGCGACAAACATACAGCCTCCGTGGAGAGGACACAGGTACGAATCCAATACTGTCCTCATAAGGTTTATACTGTCATGCTAAGGTTTATACTGTCCTCGTAAGGTTTATATTGTCCTCATGAGTTTATACTGTCCTCATAAGGTTTATATTGTCCTCATGAGTTTATACTGTCCTGTTAAGGTTTGTACTGTCCTCATAAGGTTTTTACTGTCCTGGTAGAGCTTATACTGTCCTGCTCCATGGTCTCCATGACTACAATATATTGTTAGAGTCTGTTTCAATATATATATATATATATATATTTATATCTTCTAACCAAACCGCTGTCTTTGCCACTCGCAGGTGGGCTTCATCGACTACATCGTCCACCCGCTGTGGGAGACGTGGGCGGACCTGGTGCACCCTGACGCCCAGGACATCCTGGACACGCTGGAGGACAACCGGAACTGGTACCAGAGTATGATCCCCCAGAGCCCCTCCCCGCCCTTCTACACCAGCGACGGGGAGGAGGGCCGGCCCTGCGATGAAGGAGAAGAGGAGGAGGAGGTGGTGGAGCAGCAGCAAGAGCGGAGACCGGCGGGAACCAAGTTCCAGTTTGAGGTGACCCTGGACCAGCAGGACAGTGGCCTGGGGCTGGAGGGCGACGCGGCCCACCATACCGACGGCGTGACGGCCCGGGGAGGGGAGGAGGACAGGAACGGCGTCTCCCTGTCGGAGACATAGTGCCGCCGGACCGCCCTCCTCACTATGACACAGCGGGCATGTCGCCGCTTCTGCTACAAATGGTTTTTAATCGCAGTGGAGAAATCCTGCGAGCTGGCTCCGAAGGGCCGATTGACTAGGGGGTCCGATCCCCTGGGGTGAGAGGGTTGTGAACCCCACCCTCCTGGGCGAGGGTTATGTTTTTGAGCACCGCCCTCTAGCTCACCGCTGGTATGAAGGAAGAAGTGTGTTGCCCGTGACAACCTGGAGGGAGGGGAGGGTTGGCTACTGTAGAACTGTTAGGCCTCCAGAGGGCCTTGAGTGCTGTCTCTCCCGCCTCCGTGGGAGTGAAGGGGAAATACGGCCACCGCTCACACAGAAACTGTAAACTGCTCCGGGACATGAATCAAAACAAAAGTCTCAGAGCTTGCACTCTGAGGGACATATTTATTATGAGTTTGGACTCTTTGTATTGTGTTTGGATTGGCTGATACAAGGTCACATGTTCACCCAAACTACTTTGTAGTAGTTTTGACCTGTTTTGCTAACACTTGTCTAAAGACGTTAGTGTGCCTTTGTTTTTTGTTTTTTTTTACAACCCAGTCTTTTGTAAGTGTTTTTTTTTAATAATTTATTGAACACACAAGTTAGTACATAACAATTTTGTTTCGTTTTTTACTCAAAGGATATCGTTGCATGTCTCACTCAGTCTTCCTGCAATAGTGTAACCTTTTTAAACAACAAACCGTGATTCGTGGATGTACCAGAAAATCATTTGACTTCCCAGCACAATTTGCACTTTGTGACATTTAGGGCAAAGAGTACATACACCATTTTCCACAAAGTCACAGGACATAATAAGAAACATTTAAAAGCCAAATATTGAATATAATATGTGTTTGTATGGATACACATTTTATTTCTTTTCAGCACATAAGCAATCAACCTTTTTGTGAAGAGTGAAATTGCAGACAAATTGGGACGACACATTGAAAATACTGTAGAACTCCAAAGATTTTCAGAATAAAAGCACTTTGACATAATCCACTGCCAACTTGGGATAGTTCCCCAGTCATCTCAATTGATTACGCTAAATCTCCCATTTAACAATCAATGTAATGCTGCCAGACTGAACCGGAACCGCCACAGAATCAAACCCAATGAGCCCAGCTCAAGCCAAAAACGTTTCAAAGTTGTGTGCACACAAAAAAAAAGGACCTCAGTGATGATACCATGGGTAGGCTTTTATTTTTTATTCTATTTTATTATCTATTAGCACTTTGAATAAAGCAGGCGGGTCTGCAGCTGGTTGCAGGTCCGTCCACACTACCTTGAAGGTACGTCGTAAGAATAGTGTCGTGATACGATGACGTGTGTGTGTGTGTGTGTGTGTGTGTGTGTGTGTGTGTGTGTGTGTGTGTGTGTGTGTGTGTGTGTGTGTGTGTGTGCATTTCGCACAATTATCTTCTTGCACCCAGCCTCGTAGTGGCTGACCTTCAGCTGTTTGGAACAGTATATTTATTACCTTTTACTTGGAAAGGATAGAATATTATTGCTATTGATTGGTGTACATTTGCTATTATTTATATACCCCACCAACCGACTGAGAACCTCTGGTGGCCCCGCCCATTTCTTTTTATCTCTGTGTTTTTTAGCTCAGACTGTAACCCGAAATTATTACGGTTATACATTTTAGTTTTTTCAAACAAACTTTGAATCTCAACTTTCTTAATTTTTCACAAAAATCTCCTCTGAAGAAAGCGTTTATACACAGGTCTAGACACCCACCCAACATCTCAGTTGAGGAGGTGCTTGGTTGACTGTCTTTTTGCTATGTTTCCTACGTGTTACTGCAGCCTGAGGCTAGTTTATAATGTCATATTATATAACGGTAGTATATTGTGTACGGTGACAGGTCATTGTACAGCTGCTTGCTGAAATATAAAACAATGTTTCCGACTGATTCTTTTCCCTTCACACAATGTCTTGTAACATACTGTTGTCAGCTGTTTTTTTCTATAATATATTAAAATGGGCATGAAATATTCAACTCCTTGTCTTCAGCGTCTTCTTGACTTGGCAATACTCAACTACATCTACTACTACAAAACCAACCAATACGATATAATAGTAAGATGTTTTTAATGAACAAAACTATTTAAAAAACTATTTTCATATATACATTCATATTTTGTTCCAAATCCTTTTCATCATGAGAAAGGCAGACAGGTTCAGTTGTTTTCCATTGCTGTTGTTACACTGTTCAGGTTGCCATGTTGTCCCTGCTTATCGGTTATATTCAAAACAGCAGCAAACTATCTAACAAATCTTTTCACTCCATTTAAATCATCAGGGCCCAATATAAATACCGGTAGAAAAAAACTACCACCTTACCACTGATCTTGTGATCTAGCTAGCATCAGTCGTCATACTGGTTAGCCAGGCCTGAACATTGAATGAAAGAAGCAGCGGGGTGTTATGGTTGACTACGTCAACGGTAGCACAGCTGTTGATTGCAGCATGTTCACCTGTGTTTTCTGTAGTTTTCCTACTGGCTCGCTACGGGCTAGCTAGGAGCAGGAGGAACAATAGATGTTTCGCGTGTTTGTCTCTCTCCCATGACGAAAGGCGTCTCAGATCAACGAGACAAGGCTCTGACACATGTTAACAGCTTGCTATCAGCATGCTATCAACATGAGGGTGCTAGGGGCAGCAAAATTCCACAGCTACCACGGCTAGCATTGTGTTAACTCTTCTATTTTTATACGCTATGATCAGATCAAGTTGTCAAGACATGATGTTGACTTAAACTTTTGCAATTGCTGCTTCATATTGACTACAACTAAGTAATGAAGTTCAAAGTTAAGCTAAGTTGTGTTAAAAGTAATTCCACTATGTTCTTTCTCTATCCCTATGGCTTTATTATTATATTATATAAATATCTTAAATTAGCAACTCAACACCATCTTCTAATTTTTACATTATGTGTTTTACATTTCTATATCCTAACCATTTTGAATGCAACGTTTGTATGACTACATGTATGCAGACATACATTCAACAGTGCTGTTTATACAGGAGGTCACCAACAATGACCATTGATGGATGAAAGGGAAACCTGAGGCGTTTTCTCTTCCTCTTGGCTCAGCGAAATTCAAGGCCCCTGTTTATTGTAAACACACACACACGCGGCCCCTGTGTTTACCATGGTGGCCCACACTGTTCCGTATTGCCCTGTTGACTGGGATTTTCAAACTCTCCCCACCACCAGCAGATGTCCTGTGGTCTGGTCTGCACATTGACGTCAGCCCGGCTGAGAGAAAACTGCCCCCAGAAGCAGCTGAGGAGAAAGGCTGCACTAGAGAGGCTGCGCTAGAGAGGCTGCACTAGATGCTGCACTAGAGGCTACACTACATCCTGTATGTGTATGTGACAAATAAGGTTATTGAATCTTGAATCATCTCTCTCTCTCTTGCCCATGTCTCCTTCCTTCTCTCCCCCTCATCTTTCTTTTTCTCTTTCTTTCTCTCTCTGTCTCCCCTCTTTCAACACCACATCCCTCTCTCTCTCTCTTTCACCTCTCTCTTAGTATTGCTCTCTCTCTCGCTCTCTCCAGGCACCGGGATCCAGGAGGCAGGGAGTGGAGGGCCACTTCCAGAAAAACAAACGGGCTCCTCTGTTGCATCCGCGTAATGAAAACAAATGTCATCCTGGAGTTTCTCCTCCGTGTGTTTGCTTTGGTTGGCCCGGCGACGGTAAGATGTGGTGCTGTAGCCGGTCCAGCGAGAGAGAGAGAGAGAGAGAGAGAGAGAGGGGGGAATACCGGCTTAGAGGGGGCATTCCAGGATAGTACAGTTTAGTGGAATTATCCTGGAAAGGTCGTAGGTCGTCGTGGTCCGGGTTCAACAGGCACAGAAGAAAAAAAATGGTCCAGACAGGTGGGCGAGACAGTCCGATGAGAGAGGCGACTCTGCCTTTCACCAGAGAAAAAATTATGACTCTGGAAAATATGAGATAAGACAGTTATGTCGGTCTGAGGTCAGTTCTTTTGTGATTTTTTGTATGTGTGTGTGTTTCTCTGTCATATCCACAGTGAAACGCAGAATTTGGAGAATAACAGGATGTATCTGCCCCCCCCCCAGTTACAAATCATCATCAAAGCTAACTGTGCTAATCCATCTGCCTCGCTCTCTCTGTGCTGCTTGTCCCTGGTGTGTGAAACTGGCTGGTCTGTGCGTAGTCTCCAGATATTACTCAGGCGGTGTGTGGGAGCAGTTAGATAATATATCCATAGAATGAGTAAAAGCCGCATCAGAAATGTCAAAACGCAGCTGTGCTGTGTGGCGCATTGGAAAGGTCACTGTGGCCTCCAGTCTTAACAAAGCACAAAGACCCTGATACGTGTGTAATGTTCTGTTCTGAGATACAGTAGTAGCCAGTAGTATTATCAGAATATCAGTATCAATATATATATTATCACACTCATAATAATAATAATAATATCACATCTCAACAATGAAGAACACCCACAATTATCTTGGGAAAAAAATATTAAACCAGTAAAATGAAAAATGACTTTTTCCGACCTTTGGAAATGACAAATTTTTTTCCACACCAGTTCATAATCTATTTGACCAGAAAGTGCGTCATATTAAACAATGACCAAAGAAGACTTCCCAGAAGACTTCATAATGTTGTTTTAACGCTTGGACCTGTGAGTGCTGGTGTCTGAGGGCAGTGTGTGGGCCTACCGAGGGACTGTGAGGACCTGACAGGGAACAGGCCTACGGGGACAGAGCAGTGTGACACTAGTGCATGCTGTCACTCGTATTCAGTAGAAACATAAATCATAAATAAATCATAAATAAATAAATAGGAGACCCATGCCTTCTAGGTACAAATGTACTCGTAGAGACATGAACACACACGCATATACGCACACACACACTCACACACAGTGTACACACATACACACACGCATATACGCACGTACGCACACACACACACACACACAAAACACGTACACACAAACAAGTACACTGCCAGTGTAGTCTGTTGGGATGGATAGATGAATAGAGGTGAGTCACTGGTATTAACCTTGTTAAACTCAGTATTACAGTGAAATTAAATGACACGCGTTCATACAGAACATTCCAGCACATATCCATGTGGACAGTGAACAGTTCACTGGGGAAGAACAGTTACAACGACAGTAAATTGGAGTAAACTAAATAAGTTCTTGATGCTCACAAATACTTAATTGAGAATGTCCATTTTGTTTGTCAGAATGTGCATTTCTACTTAAAAGTTGCCTTTTTAATGATAATTTGTTTTCAAGAATATCCGTCGATGGGTTTACTGAGAGGTGAACTGTTTTAAATACTGACGTTCTCTTTGGGTCTCTCCACTAATCACTGGTTATCTCTCAGCTAGGCCTACTCAGAGCACTTTTGGAGATGTGACGATAGTCACATCACCAGCATGTATACTGTTCTGTTTAAAGTTCAACAGGATTTCTGGAAACTTCTCTTCTGTCAATGAAGCACTCCTCTCCACAGCAGAGATAAACATTCTCTCACAGCCTGGAACTACAACCCCCAGAGTAAATCTCTCCGATCAATCACCACACGTTATCTAATAGGGGCCTTCAGCCTGTGTTTTCTTTAGGATTCCTGCGGGCTTCAAGCTTACATTTGAATTTACTGTAACTTACAGTGAAGGAGTCATTGATCGGTTATATGATTTCTCCATTAATAATACACAGCTAAATGTACAAATAAGTTTAAAGCCCAGTATAAACAGCAGCAGCACCTGCAGTTGACTCACTCTTTTTTTTTCTTTGTTCGATTGCCAAACTTACCATTAGCAGTGTCAGCGACGGGCAAACACTGCTAATGATAGGGGCTACATTTTGGCAACCAAAAACAGAAATGGAGAAGTTTTTTATTTAGTTTCGTCATTTGGACGGTTAGATTAGATAAGCTAATACCCCTATTGTTGTTTGGCGGTGAATTCCCGTAAAGATGCGAGGCGAGGGCGACACACGGATCTCACTTCTTCCTGTGTGCCCTCTGAGCTGTGCTACTGTCCACCCAGTCAATCAACGATAAGGGCCTCCGCGTTTCCCCGTCTGGGGGTCTCCGCTGTCTGTTGTAACCTAACGGGCGCGGCTGGTGTCGGTGGCGGTGAGAGAGGGGGCGAGACGCGGGTGGGTGGCAGACAGTCGCTCCAGCCCCCCCCCCCCCCCTGGCCGGGGCTGCGGCACGTTGGTCCGCGAAGGAGCTGATGAAGGATGCAGATTATGGGACTCTGTGTTGTGACTAGGCTCGCATGTGATGACAGCCAGATAACGGCGTGTGTGTGTGTGCGTATGCGTATGTGGGTCTGTGTGTTTATGTCACCAGAGCCAATGTAAATGCTGACTGCTTCATGAGTGAGTGTGTGAGGTGGCGGGAGGCAGACGGAGATACGTGCTAATCAGAGAGCTGCCATGCTGCCCTGCCCAGACTGCCCCATTAAGACCCTGGCACCCGCTGCCTCGCTCTTCCTGTTGTCGTCTCCCACTCTCTCTCTCTCTGCTGTCTCGTCCTCTTTATCTTTCTTCTTTTATCTTTTCTGTCGATCTTTTCTGTCCCCCCCCCGCTACTGTGTTTAAAACGTACTTATATTTATTTTAAACACAGTCTATCTTTCCTGTTGTTTTAGGTCATACGTCATACGGCTGATAAAAAAAAACATTAGATAGACACTAGGCATGGGGGGGGGGGGGGGGGGGGGGTGTTTTTTATTTTTTTAAAAAAA
>OOFB01020404.1:12871-26773 GCA_900323305.1 Trachyrincus murrayi
TCTGACAGCAGTGCCCCCCCCCCCCCCCCCTCGACGGAGAGATGGACCAGGAGTATGAACGACGGCTGTTGAGGCAAATCAACCACCAGAACCTGCCGCGGGAAACGCACCCGGCGAAGGTGAGCGCTACGGTCAGCTGTGATCATATGAAAAATACTAATAATAATAATAAATAAAGCTCCTGTCGTTCGTGTATACTCAATAAGTTCACTTGACTCGACTGTTAAATGAATATAATATAATAACACACACACACACACACACACACACACACACACACACACACACACACACACACATATATTATACTATACTAGGTCACTAAGCCTACATGTCTGATGCCAATAGATATTTTCTTTAACTGCAGAGGACTAACCATCATGTATTTCTTGACCGCGTCAGTGTGGGGGAGTCACTTGCAGTCCACTCACGGTCAAGTCAGGTGACCGCTTCATCCCCACCCGTGCTGGAAGCAACTGGAGCATCAACTTCCACTACGCCAACGTAAGCACTTTACACATATCCCTCCTCATACCGTCACTTATTATGGTTCTGATGATTATTATAAGGTTATCTTGTTATTGTTCTCCTCAGGAAAACTGTCGCTCCCCCAGTCAGAACCACAAGGCCAAGGATGCCAGCACAGAGTCAGGCAAAGGTCAGAGGTCACCGTTTGTTTTGCTGTGTGTGCTCGTCTCTTACCTCAGTCATTGATTGTCTTACGAGTGTAACCTGCTAGTTATAAGATATGTTGAGATGTACTTTATTCAATCTGAGTGTTACGTTGCTGTGTTATGTTTCATAGCATTTTGTTAGTACTGTATTATCTGATATAGCACATTCTGTACTCTAACTCTGCCATTACCTTTTTGTTCGGCAATAGTTTTTGTTTAACAGTAGTTTATGGCTGTTAGAACATTGACGTTTGATCAGTAAATGACATCAATGACATCTTTTTGTTACAGAGTTTTGCAAGCAGAAGACGTGTGATATTCAATGCCTTGTTTTGGCATAGTATCGGCCCGAATCAATGTAATATAATCAATGTCCTACAGCGGTCCAAAATTAATTAAACTCTTCCTCCTCATTGTTTTTTGCCTCCTCCTCCTCTCTCTTTTTCTTCTTCTGTCTTCCTTTTTTTTCTTCATCTTCTCCTCCTCCTCCACCTTCTTCCTCCTCCTCCCCATCCTCCTCCTCTTCCTCCTCTTCCTCCTCTCTTCTTCTTCTTCTTCTTCTTCTTCTTCTTTGTCTTCCTATTTTTCTTCATCTTCTCCTCCTCCTCCCCCTCCACGTCTCCAGACACCGTGGCCTATGCTGCCCTGCTGAGGAACGAGCTGCTGGGGGCGGGGATCGAGGCGGTGGTGGAGGCCCATGTGGACGACCGACGGCAGGCCATCCTGTCCCAGAGCTCACACAGCCTGTTCAGGGTACAAGAGCCAGAGAGCTCCCCTCATCCATCCATCTCAGCGTGGATGGGAGTGATGTCTCCATCTAGACCAGTGGTTCTCAATTGGTCCAGCCTCAGGACCCACATGTGTCATTAGACCAGTGGTTCTCAACTGGTCTAGCCTCAGGACCCACGTGTGTCATTAGTCATTAAATCACGACCCAATGTGTTTACCAATATTGCAGTAATCAACAATGCCTTCATGTACTGTTAACAACATTGAGTGAACAAAAAGCTGCAACAACTGGGGGTAAAGTCAATGAAATAGTAAGCCATTGAAACATGAATTAGCATTGAAACAGTAGTTAATTCACAGGCTTCTTTCTAAAGATTAAGGTTTTGCATATGCTCTGAGACCCACCAGTTGAGAATCACTGCCATAGTGTACGCACAGACCACAACGCTAAACGTGACCTTATTATTATTATTATGATGCTACGATGCTAGGAGATATCTGGTAGATTAGGGCTTCACTCTGTACGTTTGATTGGTAAGCTATAGCCTACATAAAAAAAGAGGAAATCATGGAATACAAAGCAAATAGTGGAATATGAAGCAATATTACGCATGAATAATTATAAATATAATAAATGTGATTTGAAATCATTCCCATAAACACGTTTCCTTTCATCACTTGTTTTAATACTGTTCAGTAAAACTATTTGAAAACAAAACAAAGTCTTGAATAGAACTTGGGGTGCAGCTGTTGTTGTGTTGTTTATTGTGTTGTTATTGTATTGTTTATTGTGTTGTTGTGGTTCCTCCAGTACACGGTCCACACCAAGAGAGTGCCTTCTGACAGCGACAATGAGGTCTCCCCCTACTCCCTCTCTCCCCTCAGCAATAAGAGGTGAGGCCAGCAGCGGTTCTCTCTCTGGGTTCTGGGTTCCAACCCCGGTGTCCAGTGTCTACCTGTAGGCCCTAACCCTTGAGCAAGAAGCCCCTAACCCCTACCAGCTCCTTAATGACATTTTATAATGACACTTTTATCGCTTTGCATAAAAGTGTCTGCTAAATGGCTAAATATTTTCCTTGCTAGTTACGTATATTTTCATGTATATGTATATTCTATGTATATTTTGTGTATATTTGCGTATCGTTCTATATTTCATATTTTGCTGTATTTTTGTGTTTATGTTTGTACTTCTATTTTCTATTCTATTCCATTTTTATCCTTTTTCTATCTTGAGCAGGGCATTGGCCACCAAAAAAGTCCTTCGACTGAATACACTAAATAGAAAAATACTACTTTCTACACTGTAGTACTGTATTAGATCGATCAATAGGCCACCTCCACCACCTCCACCCCCCTGATGTGTCCTCCCCCCCCCCCAAACAACAGCCACAAGCTCCTGCGTTCACCGCGCAAGCCGGCCCGCAAGATCTCCAAGATCCCCTTCAAGGTGCTGGATGCTCCCGAGCTGCAGGACGACTTCTACCTGAACCTGGTGGACTGGTCGGCGGGCAACCTGCTGAGTGTGGGCCTGGGGGCCTGCGTCTACCTCTGGAGCGCCTGCACCAGCCAGGTTAGATCCATCCGCCCGTCCCTAACATCATGCTGTGTACTGGGGGTACTTGATTTCGGTAGCCGGGGGGTTGGAGTGGGAGAGATGGATACTGAGAGAGAGAGAGAGAGAGATACTGAATGATAGCAGAGGGTGTTTATCATAGGCCCCAGACACGGCACACACCAAAACCAAAAGCCATAACTGAATTTCAGGAATTCTATTATGCAGTTATGCTATATTGACTAGTTGAACACTGTAAATATGAGAGTTAAGGAATCGCTTACTTATATACTTTGGTTTCTTATTTTACAGTACATGTTACTCATTATCTGATGTGCATATAATACCGGTACAGGTAACATTTTGAGTTCCACAACAGTCCTGTTTTAATGTGTTATCTGTATATACATGTGTTAGGCGATGCATTGTTCTTCAAATAGGCTAGTTGTCCTTTTCCTTAAAAAGACAAATATACAGCTTATAATTTGAAGGAGTACATTGATGGCTGGCTGGCTATGCTTTTCATCTTTCACATGAACTATTATGAAAAATAGACATTATTGATTTAAATGAATAGTACCTAATGTAAAATATCAGATAGTAGCATATTATGCATACTAAGCATATTATGCATATGCAACTCGCCAGTGGGGGGGGCAGAGATTGTATCAGGGTGGCCGTGGCCCCCCCTGGCCACCCCTTGGGGCGCCACTGATGACGGGCTGTTTAACATGCAATTACATACTTTCATCTTTCTGTCATTCAACTTTTATTAAACTTTTAACCACAAATTATGTATGACTTACGATTAATTCATGGGGCACTTTCAATAATTATTGCTTGTTTAATGATTCTTAACATAATGAATGTTAGTGTGTTAATGTTACTCTTAACATTGTGAATGTTAGTGTTAATGTTATTCTTAACATTGTGAATGTTAGTGTGTTCATGTCATTCTTAACATTGTGAATGTTAGTGTGTTCATGTTATTCTTAACATTGTGAGTGTTAGTGTGTTAATGTTTGATGATTCTTAACATTGTGAGTGTTAATGTTTGATCGTCGTGACAGGTGACAAGACTGTGTGACCTCTCAGTGGACGGGGACTCAGTGACATCTGTTTGCTGGAACGAGCGGGTGAGCTGTGTGTGTGTGTGTGTGTGTGTGTGTGTGTGTGTGTGAGTGTTAGTGTGTGTGTGTGTGAGTGTGAGAGAGAGAGAGAGAGAGAGATATAAAGCCATAAAGCCAGACTCTTCTGATCGCCTCGGCTGTTCCATTAACGTGTGTGTGCGTGCCGGCAGGGGAACCTGGTTGCCGTGGGAACCCACAAGGGCTACGTCCAGATCTGGGACGCTGCTGGCGGGAGGAAACTGACCAGCCTAGAGGGTCACTCTGCACGCGTAGGTCAGTAACGGATAGACAAGCTAGTACTAGTTAGTACCAGTTAGTACCAGCTGGTACTAGTTAGTTACCAGCTAGTACTAGTTAGTACTAGTTAGTACCAGCTAGTACCAGTTAGTACTAGTTAGTACCAGGTAGTACCAGTTGATACCAGTAAGACCAGGGGACAGATGGTTTACCATCTCATTAACACCTCGTTGTTTTTAGCTCTCGTGTTTTTTGTTGTTGGTTTTTTTACACACTGATTTAACCCAATTTAGCTCTCATGTTGAATTGAGAACAGTTTGTTGAGACGTACTATCTCTGTATCGTGTGATGTAACCGTTATGCATTTCTTCTTCTTTCTGATTCCTAAACTACTCTGCACAACTTTGATTGTGTACATTTATTGTATGCTAAATGTAAATGTTTACCATCCACTCCTGTCCTGTGTTGGTACGGCAATGTTACGACACATTATCCAACGCATTATCATCAGACAACCAGCCCCTCTCATCCACCCTACCTGTCCAGGTGCGTTGGCGTGGAACGGGGAGCAGCTGTCGTCGGGCAGCCGAGACCGGGTGATCCTGCAGCGTGACGTGCGGACCCCACCCACCGCCGAGCGGAGGCTGCAGGGCCACCGGCAGGAAGTCTGTGGTCTCAAGTGGTCCCCGGACCACCAGCACCTGGCCTCAGGGGGCAACGACAACAAGGTGGGGGTCTTTTTGTCTGAGACCCGGACTTGTTACCTTGGTATATAAGGCCAGGGTCACAAATGAATGGGGGCTCGGGGCATTTGGCCCCACAAAAAAAAGGGATTAAAGGATGAAAAGGTTTTAGCTAGAAGGAGGTTCTGAGTTCCATCCCCAGTGTCCGCAGCCTAACCTGTAAGCATCCAGATAGCAAGATACCATCTAATCCCCCGACTGCTCCTTAATGACTTGTATCGTCTTCAAACATACTAATAATCAGACAAGGCATGTAGGCATGCATATAAAAACATACTAATAATCAGACAAGGCATGTAGGCATGCATATAAGAAGTTTATTGTGGCCATCACACTATCCACTTGGTCACACACTTAGGGCTCACGACCCACAGGTTGAAACCACTGCCTTAAAGGACGAGTGAATAGTAAACATTATTTCTCACCATTATCTGAAACTGGGAAGATGTGCAATATGTGTTTCATGTTTTGTAACCCAAAATAAAATGAAATGAAATCAAACAAACAAGTTAAATCTCACAATATTTCTCTCCTCCCATTGGTCCAGCTGCTGGTGTGGAACAGCTCCAGCCTGCTGCCCATGCAGCAGTACAGCGACCACCTGGCGGCCGTGAAGGCCATCGCCTGGTCGCCTCACCAGCACGGCCTGCTGGCGTCTGGCGGTGGCACGGCCGACCGCTGCCTGCGCTTCTGGAACACGTTGACGGGCCAGGCGCTGCAGAGCACCGACACTGGCTCACAGGTCTGCAACCTGGCCTGGTCCAAGCACGCCAACGAGCTGGTGAGGACACACACACACAGGCTAGGAGTGTTTGACTCCTAGCCAAAAGGTACTGGGTTCGATCCCCCATGTCCACAGTGTACCTGTAGGCATCCTCGAGCAAGATGCCCTAACCCACACTGCTCCTTAATGACCTGTATCTGAATCCACTGTAAGTCGCTTTGGATAAAAGCGACTAAATAGTACGTATAAACACCTTTACCAAATACTCTTAGGGTAGTAAGCTCAACCCACAGCTAGAAAACGTATATATTGCATATTAAAATGGTTTAGGGTTTATTTAATCATACTAATTGAATCATTTAATAATACTTATGTTCATGGTATGCTGTAATCATGTAAAACATTGGTTTGCATTTTCAATAACACAGTCCCTCCATGTTTGCCCCCAGGTTAGCACGCATGGCTACTCTCAGAACCAGATCCTGGTGTGGAAATACCCCTCACTGACCCAGGTGGCCAAGTTAACAGGACACTCCTATAGAGTACTGTACCTGGTGAGTTTTAAAGAGACACTCCTATAGAGTACTGTACCTGGTGAGTTTTAAAGAGACACTCCTATAGAGTACTGTACCTGGTGAGTTTTACCAGGACACTCCTATAGAGTACTGTACCTGGTGTGTTTTAAAAGGACACTCCTATAGAGTACTGTACCTGGTGAGTTTTAAAAGGACACTCCTATAGAGTACTGTACCTGGTGTGTTTTAAAAGGACACTCCTATAGAGTACTGTACCTGGTGAGTTTTACCAGGACACTCCTATAGAGTTCTGTACCTGGTGAGTTTCACTGTGACAGCAATCACAATAAAATGAATGATCCTAATTTTGAAACGACTGATGGATGGATTTATAGACTTTGAGATTTTCCAATCTATCTGTACTGTGTTTGTGACCACATATCCATTCTCCAGATTTGACTATCACCATTGCATCATCAATAACTGTCATCCCATCTCACCCCCTCTCCCCTCCTCCCCCAGGCCGTGTCGCCGGACGGGGAGGCCATCGTTACAGGAGCTGGAGACGAGACGCTACGTTTCTGGAACGTCTTCAGTAAAACACGCTGCACCAAGGTACAGTACCTGCTTATATATATCTAGAGTACCTCTATTCCTAGAAGTAAGTCTGCAGTTCTAGCTAAACAAAGAATGCAAGAGAAACATGTCCTCAGTTCTAAAGTGCAAACCATTCAGACTGTGCTCTGAAAGTGAAATGAGAGAGTGAACAAGAGACAGTAGTCTTGTGCTTTTGTCACTATTTTGTTTTATTGTCACTATTTTCCTGTATTAGTATAAAGCACTTTACTTGCATTTATGGTGCTGAAAAGTATTATTTTTATGTTTGTTTTTTTAAAACGATTGTCGAGTCAATACTCGAAAGAACATTTGATGCCTGGTGTTTCCAATTAACTAATTATATCGCTTTGTCATTTGTTTTTGTTTTTTAGGAGTCCAAGTCGGTGCTGAACCTCTTCACCAGAATACGATAGTGCCCCGCTGGGGTCAGGACACAGATCCCAGACAAACACAAACACACAATCATCCCACTGCACTACTAGAGCTCCCTTTTGTCACATGGACACCTTCGACATGCACCAGACCTCACTTCGACAAGACTCTTATTTTGAAAGCACCCTGGGGCTCCACAAATTCCAGCCACTGCGGCTGCCTCTCAGAAGTGGTGTCACTGATCACAAAGAAGAAAGAGCCGTCCTCCTCTCTTCGTCGACACCCAGGAAGTCTCCTGTTTTGTTTATTTTTTATTTGTGTTTCTTATTTTTGTCGTGGACATGGTTGAAAAACTGTTTTTTTGTTTTGATTATATCAGCAGTAAGTTATCATGTGCGAGAGTCATGTGAGGTGCATAATGAAAATGACATCATGATGACATCATGTCTTGAAATCATGATGACATCATGTCTTGAGATCATGATTCGACATCATATCATGAAGTCATGATTGACGTGACACACCGTGATGATGTCATGTTTTTAACACACGCTCTCCGGGGTTTCTATGCTTCTGATCTTGTGTTGTGATATGTTCTGTGGCCCGTACACCAACAGAACCACAATGAATAAATACCTGCACCACAGCTGCACACGCGGCTGCAAAGACTGAGCTCTGTTTACCCGTGTCGGTCCCTTAAATAGGTACTATGTGTAAGAATCAGAAATACCTTCTCATTACTGGCCCCTTTGGCCGGTAAGTGAACTGCAGCCTGCTCTAGCTCTTGCATTCATAGCACTGGAGTGCGAGCTCCGTGGGTTGAGACAATAACAATCATAAACTAATGTTCGTTATAATCACAAATAAACATACTACCCGCAAAACCGGCCCGGTTCCAATATAACAGAAAACCGGCCCGGTTCCAATATAACAGAAAACCGGCCCGGTTCCAATATAACAGAAAACCGGCCCGGTTCCAATATAACAGAAATCAGCCCACAGGCTGTTATACACAACGGAGAGAGTCGGGGAAGGTCTCATTTTTTAAGTTAAATTACAACCTGTTTATATATTGGCAATTTAAAGCATGCATGTAAAAATCCTACAGGTAGGCCCTTTAAACAAACACATACTTACACACACACATATGCACGTCAGCTTAATTTAATTTGGCTCAATACTGCTTAATAATACAATACTTGTTCACATTATTTATTTTTTACATTCATTCATATGGTACATTGCAGCATACTGTAATAGTACTTAGTAGTACATCCTCTACGCCTGTTGTACACAGTATTCAGGGTTGTATGCCAATGCTTACACAAATAATACATTCTCCTTTGGCTTTGTCAGTCACTATAAAAAGTTGTAGTAAAAAGCCCTGTGGATCGGGAGGGTTGGAGGTCCTGTGGTCTTCTGGGCGTAGTGACGGTGACGAGACAGAAGTCTGTAGTTCGCAAACAAGCTCATTCATAAATAGTTAAATATTCACACATTCTGAAACACTTCAATATACCGACCTATACCCTGTTTTTCCTAAGTTCCCCCAAACAACGCGACTTCTTGCGGAGATGTCGCAAGGTCTTGTGAACAAAACCTCAAATTAAAATGTTTTTAGGACCGTCATGACCTTCACCAGGAGCCCGACCCTTGTTCTCAGCAGTCTGACCCCTTGTAATAATTTAGATAGAATATGCTCCTTTCTGCCTTTATTCTCAGGAGGAATGGCCATCTCGAATTTCGTCTTTCTTTTTTTGACCACATGAAGATACAAACGGTCATGATATCGCAGCACCGAGCAACCTGTGTTGTCCCCTCCAGAAAAAAGGGCCATCAGGCAGCTTCGTGTGGAGGTGTCGAGTACTGGGGAGGAGTATCCAGAGGAAGGCTCAGATGATCAGGGTGTGGAGGAATATCCTTCACCCTGCTGTCCGCGGCACAGCAGGGAGAACTCCTTCACCACCTCCTTCACCTGGCGCTTGTTGGTCTGCTCCCTGGAGGACGTGGAGAACATTAACAATAACGTGAACGTGGTGACACATGTTGGGTGAGTGGGAATGAGATCGCAGAATATAACTAGCATTGCTGATGTTTGCGAGCTATATTAACATTTCTTAAATTTATATTACAATTAAAAGATATTACTATACTTTTTATAATATATAATATATAATATATATTTCTAAAATATTATATATTTGTTTTATTTGTGTATGTTTTTATATCACAGTGAGGGACAATCACAGATATTTTTAAGCGGTTATAAATGATAACTGACACACGAGGTTCACTCATTTGGGGTCTCCTTGCTTGTTTAAGGACTTGTATGAATAGACATACTGTAGGTTTACTGTAGGCATAACAATAGAGGACCAACCCAACTAAGCCTCAACAAACCAACCAAATAATACAACAGCAAAAACATTAATAACGAACCCAGAGAGAGAGAGTGTTCGAGGATCACGTACCTGAGCAGACGTTGGCGGAAGGCGTCCTTGTGCTCGACGGTGACCAGGGTGGAGGGGAAGGCGGGGTCCTGCAGGGTCTCCTCCAGCCACTGGGCCAGCAGGCTCAGACAGTTCCTGTTCATGCTGAACAACACCTCGGAGAAGTGGTCGCCCAGGCAACGGGGGGCCTCCCCTCCTACCGCCTGCAGCCACCCGCGGGGGACGGAAGGGATCCAGAAAAAAAGATTGAATGGGACTTAACGAGGCCAAAAAAGAATAATTCACTTTGAAGAAAAACATATTCCCACGGCGCGAAAAAAGAACTTGGCCATGGTGAATATCTATTTTTAATTTACACCACACTTTTTTATGATTTAAAATATGCTAAAAATATTTTTACTTTTCTCGGCAATTATGTCCTAGCAGTACTTATTTACCGGTCAGTTACTCTTTATCCATACAACTAATCAGTTCCTTTAATTAGCATGAGAATGAAGTGCACGTCAATTTCAAGTGCACTTAAAATTGTATCAACCTCATCTGATCATTAAATAAGCAGAATCAAGTTGCACTTGTGAACCCGAACTCAGTACCTTGCAGCCAGGAGTCGACCTCACTAGCAACTAGACTAACAAGTAAGTTCTAGTTTTTTTTACTTCATATATTTTGTGTAGATAACATATTAATGTAACTGTTTTGTTTCACGGATAAGAGTAACTGACTTGTAAGAAGACATTGGGAGTGGAAGCTAGTACTATAGATACTATAGACAATAGACTACTTACTCCCTTGGAACTCCTACTGAATACCTATAATGATTAAAGAAGTGAATTAAAAAAGTAACGCTTTATTTTTGTAGGCAATTAAACTATCCCTGGGGATGGTCAGGCTTGAACCAAGAACCTTCTGACTATGAGGCATGAGAGCTTACCAATGTACACAAATAAAGTACACTCGCATTTTAAGTGCACTTAAATGCTAAGTTAAATGTGTTAAGTTTAATTAAATCAATTCAATATGACACCTTTTGATTAAAATAAATATTTCTCAAAATGCTTTAGACTTGATATTCTCAACACAGAGTGTGTTCTGGTCCATTCGCTCCCCCTGGGGGTGCTAGAGTTAATTCACCTGGAGTAGAGTCTCGACCAGAAGCTTCCCCTCCCTCAGAAACACTGCACCCACGGGTGGCACATCTTTAAACCGTGGCAACAACTCCGTCTGACAGACATATAAACAACATATACTACATATAAAAAACATATACTACAGCCTATGATGTCACATATACATTTACATATGGACATACTGTACATATACAACAGCATTCTATTGATGGTTTACAATGTCTTTTCAGTACAATATGCTCTGACTTACAAAGAACAAACTGGCCGATCGCACTGTGCCTGCTTCAGGAAATTTAAGAGACATCACTCCTGAACAAGAGACAATAAAACACTTGTTAGGATAAAGGCAATGGCAAAAAGTCAACACAGATTTAGTTGCTATTGTCGGGTGACACGCTATATTAAAGAAAGTCTTTATACAAATCTATTTCAAAGCTTGAATAGCTCCGTCAACGATATCCATTCATCCATTCACCACAGTAAAACAGCGAGCTAACATCCAGATGTTCAGATAGGTACAAATCAGGCTTCCTTTTAAAAATCTGAAAAAAGAGAAAGAAGAAATCATGGTTTTAGTAAAAGGTTTTGTGTCTAAAACAGTTAGAGAGTAGTAGTCTGTTGAAAGGAACATTAGTTCAAGTTATAGACGCGTAGACACACCTGAGCGTGAAGCTGCATGAATGAGTCCACAATATCAGGATGGTCTCTTGGGCCTGAACCAGGAAATGATTAGCCAATTATCAGTTAAAGTAGAATAGAACAGAACAGAATAGAATTACAGACAATCAGCATTATCTGTCCCCATGACAGTATCTTTGCAGAATCAAGTGCATACGTTTTCAAATTGAATCATCTACTTTTATTTACCCTGTTGAAAAATGGCAAGTGTAGCGGATGTCACCACTTCGACAAGGCCCTGGACGGGGGCGAAAAACTCCCTTTCTCCAGCAAATATGTGAACCATCTAGAATAAAACACAAAGATCAACAGTATTTAATGTATTGGAGTACTAGTACAGACAGAATACCAGTGAAACTAAGCATGGCCCAATCACGACTCCCTGTGTGTTAAAGTAGACTTGGCAACAACAGGGTTTCCCCCTGGTCTTGAGTAGTAGTTGACCTACCTGGCGGGTGAGGTCCAGAGCCGAGGATTGTGGGTAAGCACAGTAAATCTGGCCCAGCATGGCGCTGAGCTGAGGCACCATGGGACCGAAACCATGAAGCAACGTCCGAACTGACTTTTCGAACACCCCACACACGGCCTGGAGGGAGAGAGGTTTGATGCATATGTTTTTCTATTTATTTAGTCATTCAGCAGACACTCTCAGACAAAGTAACTGGAATTATCCGGAATTATTTTAGATACAGCTCATTAATGAGCAAGATGTGTTTAGTGCATCTAGCTCAAGGATGCCTACCGGTAGACTGCGGACATTGGGGTTCAAACCGTGTCCCTTTCGACTGAATATACACATACACATAACATATACACATGTGTAATAATAAACATACATATACATACATGTACACATACACATACACGTAAATATACATATACATACACACACATACACACATACCTCCACCACCTCTGAGTTGTTGAGCCACTTGCTGAGGATGGTCTGGATCAGAGTGAATACCTGCTGTAACACGACCACCACCTGAAACCAAGAACACACGCATACACACTCTAGTTTGTGTGCTCAGCCCGAGAACCTCAGGAGCCTCAGGGGGCCCCGAAGTCCTGTCCTGTCCTGGGACTGTGGGCCCAGTCCTGGGACCATTCCCCATCAAAGGTCCTCCTGGGGTCTAAAAATAAACGCTAAAACCAGAAAGCCCTAATCCTAAAAGGAAACCCTAACCCTAGACCAAACCCTAGAACCAAAAGCCAAACCCTAAAACCTAACCTTAATAGGAAACCCTAACTCTAGAACAAAAACTAAACCCTGAAACCGGACCCAAATAGGAAACCCTGATGCTAGAACTAAACCCCAGAACCAAAAACCAAACCCTAAAACCTAACCCTATAGGAAACCCTAACCCTAGAAACAAAAACTAAACACTGAAACCGAACCATAAAGAAACCAAACCCTAATAGGAAACCCAAACCTAGAACCAAACCCTAAAATCGAACCCTAATAGGAAACCCTAACCCTAAAACCAAACCCTAGAAGGAGATATTAAACCTAAAACCAAACCCTAGAAGGAGAAATTAAACCTAAAACCAAACCCTAGAAGGAGAAATTAAACCCTAAAACGAACGCTAATAGGAAACCTGACCCTAAAACCTGACCCTAGAACCAAACCCTAAATCCTAACCCTATTACCAATGGGTTCCTGAGCTTCTCAGACCATGCCACAGGTAATCTAGCCAGTATATTTATTAGTTGTGCTCACCGGGTTGTGTGGGGCATGGGGGGGTGTGGGGCGTGCAGGGACAGCTGTCTCCAGGCTCTCTGCATGTCTGTTGATGTCCAGCGTGCTGAAGAGGCTCGACAGCAACCCCAGGATGTGGATGATAGACAGCTTGTTCTCTGGACTTGGCTGCACACAGAGAGATAACATACAGACATTCATTGTATTTTCTTTTTTATATTAAAATAGATTTTTGATAATAATAATAATATTATTATAACATTTTACAACAAAAAAAACATACCAAATAATGAAACAAAAAAAAAGTATATATATATATATATATAATTGTATATATTGTATATATGTGTACCTGGTGCTGGGCCAGAGTCTCCAGCCTCTGGACGTGGGGGCTGAGGAAGGCCTGGAGGCTGCCCAGGACATGCTCCCCCGGCAGGGAGGACAGCAGGGAACCAACCCCCTGCATCAGCCACATGCACTGGCTGCTCTGCACATATACAACACACACACACACACACACACACAGAAGAGAGACACACACACACACACACACACAGACACACACAGGTACATACATTGTACTCTTTACAATGTCTCTAAATGTTCATGTGTTATTGTTGTATGTTGTATGTTGAGGTCTGGATACTGACCTT
>OOFB01020405.1:22357-33234 GCA_900323305.1 Trachyrincus murrayi
GGGGGGGGGGGGGGGGGGGGGGGGGGGGGGGGGGGGGGGGGGGGGGGGGGTTGAAGACACAGAGCACAGATCATAATGGCCGGCCAATTATCAGTATAGCAGGGGGCACTGGGGATGGGGGGACGGGGTGTGTTGGGAGGAGTGAGAGATTAAGGGGAGAATGGATCAATACACCAGTCAGTTTCTAATGAGGGGAAGGATCGGCCGGAGCAGATGGAAATCCTGCCATGCCCGGGGTGGTCTCTCTGCACTATCTATCAGCAGGGCTCTCAGCGCTCTCTGCTACACACTCAGAGTGCACTGCTGCCCCTAGAGGGCTGTTGCCGTTACTGCGCCCCATACCGCTGACATTCATACATTCATTCATGACATATAATACGGAAGCCGAATCACGTCCCTTCGCCCAGTACATCTGCAAACAGTGGGGAATTCGATCTGGCATAGAGATAGAGCAGATTCATTAAAACATAAAACCCACACACACAGTGGTGAACGCCTTCCTGTGTTAACTAGGAACACATTTTTACCGCATACGGGTTTTCTTTTTTTTTTCCTCAGGCTCCCATCCTTAATCGCTATTCCGATCCGTTTGTCGGGGCTCTGGAGACTGATGTCCGTGTCTTTCAGTGGCCCCCTTTAACCAGCCACAGCTGCCAGCAGGACAGTAAATCCACCGCCTTACCCTCCCGCCCGGCCAAGCCGTCCGCCTGTGTTCTCCCCTGCATTAGCACAGCACACACTAACCATCCCCCCCCCCACGCCTCCGTCCCCAACCCCCACACACTGACATGCACGGAGAGCCTGAGCCACTAAACGGCAGTGGCAGTACCGCCTGCCGCAGCGGAACACAGAGCTGCCATTACCCCGCGTGGTAGAGTCTCGATCTATGCCTGCATTTTCAACGATGACCTCTTTCTCTGCGTTTTTCTCCTCTGCTTTTTTTTCTTCTGTAGAGCCTTGTGTGGGTAGGGGGTGTTATTTATGACTGTTCCATGCTAGTGAACACACACACACACACACACACACACACACACAGAGACACACACACACACACACACACACACACACACACACACTTAGCCTTTCACAGGATGAAAGGCCAGTCACTCTGCCTGTGAACGTGATTTTACAGCCCTGGGTGGAATGAGTGGTTGAGGGGAGATTGAGGACTGGGTACAAAAGGGGAAACCCCACACGTTTAAAAAACCCCAAGCAGCAAGAATACAATTACACACAGCAGCAGAAGTGAAGGAGATAACATGCACAAAGCCAATGTCGCAACGCCCAGAGACATTGGCAACAAATTAATCTGATCACACAACGATTTAGTCAACAACTAAAGAAAATCTGCATACACACGCTCCAGGAACCATTAAACAGCGCTGACTGCAGTTTCTGTTTTTTTCCTGCTTTGGCACGTCCCTATTATACACAGGCAGATGGAGATGAGTGATGTGCAAGGCTGTATTTTGTCTCCGAGCAGACACAGCGGGCAGGAGATTGGAAGCGGGAGGAAAACAGCGGCACACTATTGTTCTGCTATTAATCAGCATGAGGTCTCAAGTCTGTCTCAGACACCCGGCGTTTCCCTGCATCCGCGCAGCAGATTGCATAACAACACCAACAGCCTCTGTATTTGATGGACGGGAGCGTAATTAAAATGAGATTGGCAGGTGCTGCACCATTTTGGGTGAAGGAGCGAGAATGGAAAATGGATTTCAGTTGTAGCCGAGCGGCTGGGTCTTTGGAAGGCTAATTGCCTCCACTGTGGAATACTTTGAATGGGAGGTGCTTGTGAAAGGTGCAGAGTGGCCTCTGTTGGTGGAGAGCTGCACTGCAACCATATTTATTCTCTCTCACACACACACACACACACACACACACACACACACACACACACACACACACACACACACACACACACACACACACACACACACACACACACACACACACATCTATCTTGAGCAGAGCAATTGTGACAAATTATAGTAAAGTACTCTGAATCTGAATATTATGCGGACATACATGTACATGTCTCACTTGAACTGATACAAACATCATACTCTTTCATTTGAAGACCGCTGGTTGGACCGTTCCTCCATGCAAACGGAGGTGAGTTTGGATTTTGCCTCGACATATCTATACAATTAACACCAACTGAGATTCACATACCTGTTCCCTGAGCTGATCCTGGGTCAGGCAGTCGGAGACATTGACACAGCCCAGTAGGCAGCCAGTAGGGTAGTCTTTGGGAAACCAGGGCTCTGCAGGGACAGCAAACAGACAGCGGTCAACACCTGTACAATCTGTGGAGCATCTCAGCAGTCCCAGTCCCACACATTATCACCCAGCATCCTCTGTGGGCTTTAGAGCAGCTGTCGGAGCATTAAAGTGTTTCTACACTGATCGTCATTACAATTTGAAGCTTGAAGTGAAAACGCTTGAACGCTACCGGCTGTAGTGAGTGTACCTTTCTTGTAGAGCTGGCGGTACATGGACTCCACCTCGGCCGTCTCCTGAGGCGTGGGCTTCTTGGCTGCGGCGGCGATCCACAGACGGCCCCTGTGGGACGTGTACCAAGTCCGCCCCTCCATTCTAACAAAATCAAACGTGCAAAACACACATCCATGAGTTGGACCTACCAACTCCTGTTGATGTAACTGACAATTATAAAGTGTCATATTAAGTACCCGTCGGCACACATGAGTGTCATGTGGTTAGGTTGCTGTGCTGCTGACCTCTTGATGCCTTTGACCAGCAGCGAGGCCCAGGGCTGGTGCATACTGAGGCACCAGCCTCCATCCGAGATCTCCTGCAGCTCTCTGTCCTGGAGCCTCAGCCTGGACCGCTCCGGCCCTGCCTTGTCTTCCAGCAACGCCCCACCTTTCTCTGGGTGCCGCCTGGAGCTGCCCCCTACGTCCACCCACTGGGAACACACAGCCGTGGTGGTCAGTGTTTTGTTTGAAATATCGCTTGTGGATGCTTATTATAAATCAGGGTTTCCCACAGCTGTCTATAGGCGAGGTGCAGCACCTCTGCTAAATGACCAACCACCTCTACAAACAAATGAACTTTTCACAATATGACGACGACATATGACGGCGTCCGTTCATGTCAGCATCTACATTCAATTTGACAGAAAATATAGGCCTACTATAATATAGGCTAAAATTCTGCATTTTTTGGAAATAAAAATGTCAACTTCGTGTTGATTTAACTATTTTAATTAGGAAGTTGATCCGGTGGTTAGCTTCCGAGACCGAATCACAGTGTTTGTTTTACATATACATAAACACGCCCATTCGCTAGCACGAGTTGAGAGACGGTCTACGTATTCAGTATAACTACGGCGAGGGGATGAAGAAAATAGTACCATTACTAATCATTGTAAAAAGACGAAAAAAACCACACAACCCAAACCTCTACCAAACTTTAATGATGCTTTAAAGTTGAATTTAAAAGATAAATAGACCTACAAATCACAAGACAACAGAGTGGCACCATACACATGAATGTAATATAAAGCTTCCATACTTTAGTTTATTCTTGCTGGCTGCTCTGTCCTGCTCCGCTGTTTTGGATTTCTTAATTTTGAAGAAATCCTGAATGTTCTGATTTATTTTCATACTGTAAAAGTCGCATGACGCATGTCACTTTATATCTTGCACAATACATTGAATTATGTATGCATGAATTCAGGCAACAAGCAAAACTTACTCAGGCCTACAAAGTTACACAAGACAGATTTATATAGCTAGTGTTAGCATCGTTGACAATAATCAACAACAGGTTTGCTAGCAAGCTGAGATGATGACAGACCTGCACCACATTATCATGAAAATCAAAAAAACCTTTTAGCTTACTACAGCTAAAACCTTAACCACTGGCACAGTATGTATATCAAAAAGTCTACTCACTACTACAGGAGCGACAACTGGCGAGACAAGCAGGGGTCTACACTATTTTAAGTTAAATTTTTTATAACTAAATAAAATAGGTGTGGGGTCAAAATAGAGGGATTAATAAGAGGTTTTTTCACTCTTACAATAAATAACTACAGAAGAATTATATTTGGCTGCTACCATTTCTATTTAAGTGATAAATGAACAATAGATGTAAACAAAATTAAAGCATAACTCTCTCTACCAGTGCCCATCATCATTCTCAAACAGATTTTTAAACAGAAACTCAAATCGCAACCCTATCTGTGTTCCAGGAGCTTTTGTAGCTTGGTCTCCTGAACTGCTTGCTGAATGTGATTCTGTGCGTAAAAAGTCCTGCGTCTGACTGGGCAGATAGCCTCGTAGTTTAGGGTAATGGAGTGGCACCTGGGGTGGCCAATCAGATTCTAGGAGTGGTCCGTGCCCCACCAGGCCACACCACTGGTAGGTCTCTCATTAGATCCAACATGAAACACATCTCCTCCTCGTGAAGCATTAGTTCTCTTAATAATTAGCCTATTATTTTCTCTTACCCGTGGTTAATATGTAAACCTAATGCAACTGATGTAGGCCTATCAAAAGGTGTTGTAGGCAAGATCTATAGCCTGACTATATGATCTACTCAAATCTATCATTTGAGTGTAATTTGTTATATATGGTATTAGTGAGTGAAATGTGAGAATATCTGTTTCTAGTTTACTGTGCTGTATGAGACAATTTTGCTTTAAAACCACTCCCACCTAATATCTGACCAATCAGGGAATCTCTTCTCTGATTGGTTCTGGGAATCCATCTTGCCTGTCAATCACATATAGCTAAGCTTCACCACAGGTGCGTGAATGCAACACTTCTCAATGGCAGAGAAACGTAGGGAGGGAGCGTTTTTAAATTTTCAAAATCTTGCTCTCTTTTGCTCTCGCTTTCCAACTCACTCTTTGGTTGGTTTGCATCAACAAACTTATTTAAGTAAAGAAAATATGAAACATATTGGTCGATTTAAGTGGTTGATAATTAACATTAAACTAAGTCAATGCTTTTTGTATGACAACATTTTTTGTGTATCTATGTGTATTTTTTGGGCATTAATCAAGTAAATGCTCCAAAAAATGAATACAATCATATAACCAAGGGGACTCACTTGAGGAGCAGCCTGCACAATGTTGGGGTTGACCAACTCTCCGAGGTTCTGCCTTCCTCCTGGGTTCGCAGAGCCCGCTGGTGACTTCAAGAAGGAGTCGGTGGTGATTGCCTTAATAGTCTCATCCAGCCTGCAAACATTACACTTTGTCAGAGGAAAGTCTACTAGCCTTTTGTTACCCCTTGTAGTTTACCAGAAAAAAAAACATTGTTAGACTAAATCAAAAATAAATCACTAAATCAAAAGAAAGCTGAATAATTCTACTCACTTATTGTAGTACTGGCCAAAGTTGTCCCCCTCATCAAGAACTTGTCTACCAGCAAAGTCCAGCGTGATCTTCCTGTCTTTGCGTGAGGCATGGCGGAGTTCCCGTAGCTCCTCGTCCTGCTTCCTCAGCTTGTCCCGTTCCCCGGGTGACAACCACTGGTTGGAATCGGTGGCAAAGTAGTCAGACTCATCGTCCAGGACCTGGGTTCTCCTCACACTGTAAACACAATGAGAAACACATTAGATGATGACGATGATGAACGGATGACGAATTAACAAATTAACTAATAAATTAAGTTGATCTCTTGCACAGAACACATTAAAGATGGTGATAACTTGTAATAGGTTAAAAGCGGCCATATCTTTACGATCAAACATGTTCTGTGTGAAATGACTGACAAAAGCATTATAGCCAAGCCATTCTTTTCAGATTTTATTACTCCCCAATTGTTGTTAAAGCAGTAGCAAAACAATGTAATAGCAATGGCAACAATAACAGCACTATGGGTTCCCCAATACCTGTTCTTATCATATTCCAGCAGCTTGTCTTTGTGTTGGAGAGCCTTTTCTAAGCCTGCATTCATCCGAGCTTCCTGGTGTGGGAGATAATCTCTGTCTGAGGACTCTACAAGACACAACCCACCACCATGAGACAAACATAAAGGAAAAACCCCAGCACTTTTAAACCCTATTCTCACTCCTCAATTGAGCTCAGTCCAGTCCAGAACATTGCTGTTTTCACGCACCCATGAGTTTCTTTCGTAGTTTTAGGCTTTTGTTTGAGTCCCGCTGAAGAATCTCTTGCTCTTCTTTGGTGCACACCTGTATTGGTGGGTGAGTGAAGAAGTCATTCATTCATATGAATATAAATAAACTGAATAACATTCTCATGAATCCTATAACAAAATGCAATTGGTATTAGTCAATAAAAAAACAATAACGTTGTTGCTAATAATAACAACAATGTAGCCCTACAGGTAACTAGATTATTATTGCGTGTACTACTGTTATTTCTCTCTGCCTCCCTCCCTCCCTCCCTCCCTCACCAGGTTTCTCCCTCTCCCCCTCCCTCTCTCTCTCTCTCAATCTCTCTCACCAGATTTCCACAGAAGAGGCAGGGGCCCGAGCCCTCCTGGTCACACACGATGCGCCCGCAGCTGATACAGTTGTTGATGAGGTTGTGCTTCTGAGCAAGGCACTCGCAGGCGTGGCGCCCTGGGAGCATGACGGTCAGCTTGCCCTCGCCCTCTTTAGCGTAGAGATTGACAAACTTGGTCTTCTTCTTGGTTGAAGAGGAGACGCTGCCTTCTTGGGCCTGTGGATGGAGGCAGTGTGCGGAAAGGAGAAGCGTCAGGAATGTAAATGTAAAGCGTTGTGTGTTTGTATTGAAGCTGGCTGCCTACTTTGAACCAGCTGCAGCTGTTTAAATATATTCCCTCTGGAGCAGGACGAGGTCTAATCCACACACACTTCACTTTCATTAATGTTGAGAATAGGTAGAGCAACTCTTAATTGGTTAATTGCTAGGCTTTTAAGTAATCCACCGATTCTTTAGCTTTCTCATGTCTTAATCTGTATTCGATTGATGAAACCTTCTCTGGCTGGGTCTAACTAGATGTACTTTCCTCAAATGACGACCATACTTTCACAAAGATGAACTATATACACCTTGCAATTTTAAAATCTATTTCGACACATTCTCAGCATGAATGACAGTAAAAAGAGATCCATAAGGAAGGAAGACAGCTATGACAACATTTTATACAGCTATGCATGCAGTCGTAGAAGCCTTGTCCTTAAGTATTATTTGTGTAGGTGAAACAATATTTATATTTTTTTAAGCCATCCAAGGAAGGATAATAATTCCTCTTATTTATTTTTGTTGGGGAGCGACAGCGAGGGCTGGGTGGCTGAGTGATGGACAGAGCCTTGTGTAAATGTGGACATGAATTGCCTTAACTGTAACTGCTCTATAGATTACCTTGACTTTAATGGATTGCAGGTATATGTGAGCTGCACTTACTTTCATGAGGTCAATGGGGGTCCTGACTGCCTCAGGCTCAGGTTCCACTGGGCTCAAAGCTCTGACCTCCTGCTTGTTCCGGCCCTTTCTCTTGTTCTTCTTCTGAGAGTCTTTGGTTGGGTCAAAAGTATCTGGGCAAAAAGAAGCATATCAGCACTAGTGTGTAGATCATAAAATGTACTAAAGTCAATGTTTAGTTGTGTTAACATGAAAGCACTCATATGATGCTGTCCGTCATAACATTAAACATTTAAATGTCAACGTTAATATGTTCAGTATTTATGCATACTACTAACCATCTCCCATTCCTGACTCTTTTGGAAGAAAAGGCGCATGGTTGTCGGTGAAGTGCCTCTGGGTCCTCTGCCATCGGATCAGGAGCTCATCAATAAAATGTCTTTTTCTCCCATCTGTTCCTTGGAGCAGGTCTCCCACATATTCCTCTATCTCCTCTGCAGTATCAATGTCTAAAATATATCTGGAAAGCACAATGACAAGAGTGTACGGTTGTAAACAATTAAATGATTGCCAATGGGCTAGCTACATTGTACATAACAGTTCTGACAGCTAGCATGATGAATCCAAAGTCATAATAGGAAAAAAATGTTATGTAAGCAAAGCTGATCTCAAGAATAAAATTAAACGTTGTCTCATTAAATAGTGAGTATGCTTTAACCTGACAGATACTAGCGCTGTTTCATCTGAAGCCAACACCATTGCATCTTTATTAGAAGGTTTGAGCCAAATGACAATGTACGTCATCTTAACATTTTTTATAATGGCTAAACATATAACATAACAGAGTTCTGTTTGAACATTTCCCCCAAGTTACTAGTTTTGTACTTTCTACAGTAGGTAGCAGTTTATCCTATCTTACATGGTAGCGTAAAAAGCTGCTAACTAGCTAGCAGACAACTAGCCTGCAAGCTTCATATCTTTCACTTACTGGACAATGTCGTCACATGCCTCAAGCCCGAACTTGTGGTGTAACTGGTCCACACACCAGCTAAGCAAAGCCTCTGACATTTTATTAATCAGAAGAACCACATTTAATGTAGAAATATGTTTCTACGCAACCGGCAATATTATACCACGTCGCAACACAGAAAGTCCTCCGGTCTAAACCATAGTAGTGATCCAAGGTTCCGCCTCAAACAGCCGCTATTTCCCGCATTTAGATGCAATAGTCTGGAAAATATAATTAGATATATTCTAAATGTTAGACAAAATATTAAAACGTCGTAGTACAATATATTTGCTGGTAATGTACGTTGGGGGCGTTTGTACCTATTCCGTATGGTCACTGGGTGGCAGTTCAGGAACATATTCGTTAACAAAGTTAATTTCAGTCACGTTTCGTTTCTCGGGTTTTCAGAGATCCTGAATATGGTGAATATTGCATTGAGGTTGTTTTTTTTCTTCACAAAACGATGTCAGGCTATTGCATTTAACACTCAGTTAAATAACACATTTTGTGAGCTCACGTTTAACAGCTTCCCTTCCCTTCCCGCAGGATTCATCTGTTGTTCTGCTGTTTCTGTGTAGACGATATGTGTAAAGGACAATATGGCAACGGTATTTCTCATATTTATATAAGTAGGACATTTATTTTGATGAGAGAATATGCAATTGTAGCCGAGCGTTTATGACTCTGTTCAGTTATAGAATAAAGGACGAGGAGACGGAGATTGAGTTGATGAAACTTTAGTCAATAGACAACAGGCGCTCGCCGCGCTACCACACCCCATTTAAGTGCCCAGACCCACGTGATACCCTACGCATGACGTTGCCACTACGGCAAGCCCCGAGGGACAGCATACATATTATTAGCATCAACAGCGGAGTCTGTTACACAATTATGAAATGAATTGACACAACTAATTTAAAACCCAAAAAGACAAACAAACAGCTAAACAATCATTGACAATTGAGTTTTTATTTTTAATCACAAAATATAGAATAGAAAATTATAATATTGTTTATGCCTCAAGACAAACAGTTCATAATGGGTTGTGCTTTTTTGTTGTTGTTTATGGTTACATTTATGGTCTTTAATTAGATAATTACCATCTTGGTAAACCAAATCATTTCTTGATAGAAGTTATGTGAAGATATTTTGCACACATACAAACACACATTAATTAAGTGTGCAACACATTACACACTAATTTCAACAGTAACATTATAGGACTTTAAACTGTAACCTTAAGACTTACACTTAGACAACTGCTGTTTCTGTGTGAATGAAAGGGAATTATGTAAACATTATGAGTTAAATGTACTGGTATTTCTGATCCATAGGCCAGTTAGAATAAAGCTTGTGTCACTTGTGTCTGCTTCCACTGACCTGCTGCTGGTAATAACAAATAATGATCTAATTGGTTCATTTTCTTGCTAAAAACCAACAAACAAAAAACACACATATGGTGGCAATTCATTCTCCATACATGCCCCTTAACTTTTAAAAATAAATGTCTGTCGTGTTTCCCCCATATCTCTTCTCAGGCTTAACCGAGGCCTTCCAAACTTACAGGCTGGCTTTGGCACACTCCAGGTAAGCCATGGTTACATTTGGGGGAATATCGGAAGATACAAATATTTTGGTCAAAGTGTTGTTGTTGTTGTCCTTTGTCTGGTTTGCCGGCTTATTGGGGATGAACCAGGTTAGGTTGCTCTGGCTCTCGTGTACCGGACATTAGTATGTTTTTATTTTACTCCGTACGGAGATTAGTATGTTCTTATTTCTCCGTACAGCTTACACAGAAATACGAATGAAGGCAGCAGCGGCGGGAGGTTGGTCTAGGAGTACACGATTCTCGCTTAGAGTGCGAGAGGTCCCCCCCCTCTGTTCGAGTCCCGGACGAGCTCGCACCCAGCTTGCATCCGCCGCTGTCCAGGGCCGTGTGGCGATTGCGTGTTTCGCCGGCCGATGCCGCCAGAGCGTTAGGATAACATCCATGCGTCGACAGGCGATATCGTGTGTCGCCGGCAGATGCCGCCAGAGCGTTGATGAAATAATATACCCAATTTACCCATACGCTTTTACAGCATAGGTTTCAAACAAAGTTTCAACTCTCCGAGTGTTTTTCAAAGACAGCGGTCCTCTCGCAGACCCTCGTGAGCCTCCTCTCCTACACCACGGACCCTACTTAGGAGGATGTTTTACCCTCGGTTGCTTGGAAATGTAAAAAAAAACTCACGTACAAGTGTTCTGCGTCTCCGGAGTGTCTCTTTATTGTCAATAAAGTCGATATACGACTCTTATCTAGAGCAAAGTGTATCTAACAAATTACGTGCAATATATCAAGATACACAATGTAGCATGTTCTGTAGCGGCGGTTATACAAATTGTACCGTAGTCATTTCAACTTATAACACCCCGCGAGTCTTCGTAGTCGTTGAAATGTCCGCGCCGCCACGTTTGTAGTCCGTGGTAATTAAAACGATGCCATTCTTGGCGGCGGGTCATTTTGACCCGAGGACAGCGGCGGGAGGTTGGTCTAGG
>OOFB01020415.1:0-10088 GCA_900323305.1 Trachyrincus murrayi
TATACTGGTTAGTTCCTATTGTTCAATTCCTATATATACAGTATACACAGTATGCTAGGTGTGTGTGTGTGTGTGTGTGTGTGTGTGTGTGTGTCTTCTGAGGGCTGAATGGAGGCAAGCAAGTGGGGGGAGAAGGAAAGAAACAGAGAGAGAGAGAGAGAGGAAAAAAGAGACAGCATGGGCGGAGTGCAGACCACATAACATTTCTCCGGATCTCTCTCTCTTTCCTTCACGCGGAGTGATGTGTTCCCCTCTCTCTCTCTCTCTCTCTCTCTCTCTGTCTCCACCCCACCCTCCTCACTCCTCCCTCCTCCCTCCTCCCTCCTCCCTCCTCCCTCCTCCCGCCTGCCCTTCAAAGCTTCGACATGTCATCTCCCCACCACAAAAACAGAGGTGGGAAGACTCACTGGCGCTACCGCTGCCTCAGGGTGTCTGGCTACTAAAGCTGCCTGCAAACACAGAGAGGAGGAGGAGGAGGAGGAGGAGGAGGAGGAGGAGGAGACGGGGGGGAGGGAAGGGAGGGGAAGGAGGGGAGGGAAGGGGGCAGGAGGAGGAGAGGGAGAGAGGGAGGGAAGGAGGGAGGGGAGAAGCAGATCGGTGGAGACAAGAGAGGGGAGGAAGCAGGGAGAGGGGGGAGGTGGGTGGGTGGACAGAAAAGCAGATCAGTGGAAAGAGAGATAGAAGAAGGGAGAGTGAGAGAGTGGCACTGAGTGAGAGAGAGAAGGAGAGAGTGAAAAAGAGAGAGACTGGTAGAGAGAGGAGTGGGCAGAGAGAGGAGAGAGAGACACACAGAGTGTTCATTAGGCAAGGCTCATAAAGCCCCTAACAGAGATCTGTTATTAAGGTGGATAGAGAGACAGTAAGAGAGAGAGAGAGAGAGAGAGAGAGAGACACCATGAGGAGAGACTTAGAGGGAGATGAGATGTCTGTCTCCCTCTTTCTCTCTGTTGGTCTGTGTCTCTCTCACTCTCTCCCTCTTTCTCTCTCCCCCCGTCTCTCTCTCACTCTCTCCCTCTTTCTCTCTCTCCCTCTGCCTCTCTCTCTCTCTTTCCCTCCGATACACAAACAGATGGGCAGCAGCTGATCTGAGGTTGAGGGTGGACAACCCATATCTCAGAAGTCACAGAGCTGGGAAACTGTCGTGTCTAGCTGTGTGGCCTGATACCCTCCCCAACACCCCCCTCCACACACACACACACACACACACACACTCACCCTCTCACCCATCAGAATCACAAAGAAACCACAACAGCCGTGAAAGGGTTGAAACAAAGAGGACGGACGGGATAGTCTGCCCACCTGAATGCAGAATGCATGGACAATTGCGCGTATCTGCTCTTGTTCATGTGTAATTGTCTCTGTCCGAGACACACCACACACACACACACACACACACACACACACACACACACACACACCACGGGCGGCCCTCTCTCTATTCCTTGTGAGAGGAGCGAGGCACACTGCACACTGGGGCCAACTGTTTGCACTTCAGATACCACTGAAATTTGCAGATTGATTTAAGGGGCAATTATGCACTTGGCTTTTAAACCCCTACGGCTTTGGGAAATGAATCGCTGATTGGCTTGCGGACAAAGTAAGCATATGCGGCGTGGAGCGAACGGAGCGCCGCCATCGAAGAAGGAGAAGCCGCGAGAGCCAAACCAACGAGGGCTATGCTTTTCACGCCCCCCCCCCATCCCATCCCCTGCACAACTAGAAGTTTCTGTGTGAAGTGACTCGAGGAACAGCAGGAGGAGGGAGCGTCACCATGAGTGACCGAGAGGCCACATGAGGTTTCACACCAGATAATTGTCTGATGCTCTCGCAATGCATGTAGCCACTCAACGATTAAGCAGGTAATTACAGGGCTATAAGGCGACACTAATTTGTGTGTGGTGTCACCTGGGCTAATCTCGGCGCTAAGAGTTAACTTTAGTTACTTCTGACAAAGACTTAATTCCAGGTTAGAAGAGATGCCAGAGAAAGGTCAAAACTCATTAGCGTTTACGAGGGCGAGGGGGTGGTGTTTTCACACTTCTGTTTCTTTCTCTCACGCACAAAACATGGCACGTATTCTGCCCGCCTGGTTCCTGTCGAGTGTTTGGGGACGCTCCATTGATCGTGCAGTGCCTGACATCACCTCCGTACAGATGAACCAGCAAGATAAGCTAACGCGTGTCTGTGTGTGTGTGTGTGTGTGTCTCCGGCGGAAAGCCTTTCTTCTTGTGCTGGGTGATGACAACCAGTGCTTATGGTGTGTGTGTGTGTGTGTGTGTGTGTGTGTGTGTTCGCCCCCAGACCTCACTCTATCTGTCTCCCCCCCCTCGTAGAGGCTGCCGAGCACCTGCAATTTCCGGAGGAGGAGAGAGTTCATGACCTGAGCTCTGGGGACTCCACAAGTGGTATAGTTTTTAAAATGTGTGTATTTGTGTGTGTGTGTGTGTGTGTGTGTGTGTGGGGGGGGGGGTCATCATTGTTTAACAATACCACATGAGCACAAGCAAGAATAGCCAAGAAAAAACATACACATGAATGAACACACGCACACACACACACACACACACACACACACACACACACACAACCGGTGCTTCTCACACAATCGTGGTGGGTACGACTGGAACCCTTCTTGTGTCGGGCGGCCGGGCCCGGAGTCCTCAGAACGAGGCCGTAGGAAGACATCAGGCAGACAGAGTCAAACGTACTGCTCTCCGGAGCAACCACACTAAAGAGCCACAGGGCAGCAAACGGGAAAAACAACTCTAGGAACGAACGAGCGAGCGAGCTGTGGCATTTAGGCCAACTCCAACAGCAAAACCTGCTGTGGTAATTTCTAATTCCAACCAGACAAGGTTGAACTGCCTACCATTGCAAGGAGGAGACGTTTTCTGCGAAGCCATGTCTGCTCTGCAGTGTAACTTTTAGTGTGACACTAATGTGTTTTGTCTCTTGCACACACAACGGACACGTGAGATGGTGGAAGTTTTAAGTAAAAAAGTAAACACATTTGTATCGTTAAATATCACTCTGTTTTCGTCTTTTCCTCATCACGTCTTCATCCGATATTAATTTCTTATTCATACTTTTTCAAGCAGGAGGAAGTGTATATGCTCATTCACTGTGCAGGGAGCCATTCTTTATGTGTGCATAATCGCTATTATTAAGTTATTTTTATTTATTTTATTTTTCTTGGCACTGTCAACACATCTTCAAATGTAAACCTGGCCATTGCCATGCCTTTTAATGTAGGCCTACTATAGTTGTTCTTTTTTTACATGTTAAATGTTTTTAAAACTGTCATCTAGTCACCTTGTATCACAATGTATCCATACCATTTTATATGTTCAATGTAACCAAGTTACAGACTTTTAATGATTGTAGACATATTCTGATATTAAAATATATTTACAAACATACACATATCAGAAGTGGCACAAATGGGAGGAATTTAAATGATAACTGAATACATGTTATATCCCCACAAAGCCATGAGAACATCGAACTCCTGTCTACCGGAATGCTACCATGGTCTGGTTTCTGTGCGTAAAGCTATGAAGACTCTGCTTAAAATTCCAGCTGTGAGCCAATGCTTCCCCCTTGTGTTTAATATATGTATTTTTATTCTGAATGTGCATGAAATAAATGCATTCATAAAATAAATAAATGGCGTAATGCAGTAGGTTGTTTTGCATTGTGTATTTCATTCATGTGTTTACTTTCTGTGCAGCATACGTCTGTTTGTTCACTGTACACACTGTATGTTTTGATTCTGCAAAGATACAGTAGTTGCATCTAGCTGTATGAGTCTTCGAAGAGACAGAGGTCATGTAGAACTGACAATTATCCGGATAATTGCAGGTCTCCATTTACTATTCACTTGGATTTATTTACATATTGCATATATTTACTCTCTTCTTTCTGCCTTCTTTCGGCTGTTTAACACAGGCCTGTGATCATGCTTCAGGTTTCACGGAGAAGGAAATAGCGGAGGAAAGAGTGACTCACAAGTCGTGTACTACAAGTGTACATGGAGCACCGTACTGCACCACTGCACTACCCTGGGCCCCAGGACACACGGCAGCCCAGGCATTACTGTCCCATTGACATGCGATGCATTCAGATACATAACAATAGTAAATAAAGGGAAATAAAGATAACAATAGGTATCCACAGATACTCTGTGAATACCTAATAAAGCCCACAAACTTTCCGACAGACAACTGACAATGACCAAAGATGTATATTTATATTACCACCGCATTATATTTTGCTTCCCATTATTCAACTCGCAATATTTCAACTTTTCAACACCTGACTTAATTCCACCTATAGTCCCCCTGAAGGGAACCGATATGTCCCTGTTAGGATGGATCTGAGGAAGATTTAACACACTGTGTCAGCCTGAGCCATCCTGGCTAACTGATCGTCCCTGCCCTGCTAGACTCACAAGTTGAAACCGGACTCTACCATTCTACCGTTGTGCTGTTTTTAAGTAGCCTTTTATCGGCCCCGTTTTGGGTATCACAGAATGTGTTAACAGGACACGATGGGCCGGTGTCCCTAACCCTGGAGTCATGTCGACGTGAATAAGAGACGGAGGGATTCTAGACCATCCTTCTCTTCTCTAAGGTGTTGCCCCTGTGTGTGGCTGACGTTTACGGTTAAGGTTTCCATGGGAAGTATGAAACAGTATAACGCTACTCTGTTGATATGTCTGATATGAGAGAGGCCATTTAAAAAGACAGACGAAATGGATTGCCGTCATGGTGTTACGGTTGCTATTTAGTCATAGGTTTTGCATATCGTCCAACAGAATGAGGGAACACATACAACTGGAACTTTTTTAAAACAGAATAGCTACCGGTTACTAAAGTTACAGTGGAAAGTAAGGAAACGTGAACAAAATACAGGTGATATGAATGATACAATACTACACTGTTTTTGTATTTTATTTGAGACATTAGAGATATTTTACCCAGCTGTGAATCTGTCTATAATTTCAACCTAACACACGCACGCCCACGCGTGCACATGCGCACGCACGCACGCACGCACACACGCACACGCACACACACACACACACACACACACACACACACACACACACACACACTGGTGTATCAAGTGGAGTTTCCATTCAAGTCAACATATCAAAAGATCCACTCAAAATGAGAACACCCTGTCCCCCACATCTATGAAAAAAATTGCATTTGAAGAACTTGCCAATTGCTGGATTAGGCTCAATTTCTGTGCTCTCCAATATGATCATGGACATTGGTTATCATGAGAAGAAACATACAGAGAGAGGACAGACAGGACACCCCGAGCAGACCTCAGTCACTAGAGAGACCCGCAGCGAGGAACTGACACACTCACACACTCATTTCAACCCCCATAGTGGAATTTACCAACAAAAAAAAACACCTAGAAAGAAACGTGATTGGTGGCTTTCAGCAGCTGCAGTCAACGATTCCTCGTGATGCACCGTAGACCAACGGTTCCCAACCTTTTTTACCCGTGATGCCATTTTCTAGCTCTGAAAATGTTCGCGTCCCCAACTTTTGTGCATCTGCTTCCAGACAAATAGTTTTGACCCAATCAACATCTGCCGGTAATATCAATGTCCCATCGCTGTACTCCACTCCAAGTGATTAGTAGTAGTTTGCCCGTGGCTATGAATCATTAGGGTGTCTATGAGACCTTTGAAAAAGAAAAGGATCATCAAATTTCCATAGTTTATGTCAGCAATCTCCTGTGGCCCTTGTATGCATGTTAGGCGACCCCAAGGTTGGGAACCACTGCACTAAACGGAGTCCCAGCCAAAAGGTTGTGGGTTCAAACCCCAATGCGGGCATCCTGACCCCCTACCTACTCCTTATAATGCTGTGTATGTAAAAAAACAAACACACAAATAATCCACTGTATGTGACTTTGGATAAAAGCGTCTGCTAATGACTAAATATGAAATAGTCGTAGTAAATGGGTGAGGCGAATGCTTGAAAAGGATTTTAAGAGGACAGTCAAGTCGTGTCGCCCAAAGAAAGGCGACCCCTTGGCCATTATCTGGGCCTTCATAATATCAATGACATGACATCTCCAGGCCGGCAGTGGTTACATGCAAAAATAAGCACAGACCATCATCCCCGTCTTTGAAGCTCCAACGGACGATCAACATCAGAGACGACACGTGTGGTGAATCACCACGAACGGAACGCGTGCAGTTTGTGTAAAACAGACCAACACCGCCACCACCTCCACCACTATGGTGTAGCATGGACATGCAGATCATGTTGCTGTCATTACAGGGGGTGGTGGTGGTGATGGAGGATGGGGGGGGGGGGGTCTTTGTAGGCGAGCCTTTTCATATGCAGAACATTGTGTAGCCCTCTCCCTTTTGATTCTCCCCCCCCCTCGCTACATCGGCCGTGGGTCAGGCTACACGCTGCACACAAGAGGAGCTGTTCGGGTGTAATTGCCTTTCATGCTAAAAAAAAATTGGTCGCAAGCTTCTTTTGCTCTTGGAAGCACCTGCACGGGGGGGGGATCAAAGCACGTGGACGTGTGTCAGCCCCCTGATTTCAAGAGGGTGTCCTTAACACACACCAATTGACAAGTAATTGCCTCTTGAGAATCTTCTAAAGCCAGAGTGTTTCGGTGGGGTAATCCTTTTAATATAAACAGAGCATTTAAATGGCTGAGTAAGTAAGGATCATAGCAACATTTTTTTTACGAGAGCATAATTGCCCGCAGAAGATTAACTTTGGTCAATACGTTTATGGAATACAAACGCAACGATTCAGGATGAAGCCACACACGTCGAATCACACTAGCAATCAACGACAGCTTGTGTAAATCATCGCTTATCGATATTTTATCCTCCTCTCTCACCCAACAGTATTACACACGTTATATCAAGCCATTTCTTCACCATCTTTTCCCCTTTAAGTTTGACCGGAAATGAACAAAAAGCAATGCTGTGTGTGAGCGAGGGGCATTGCTCTGTCCTCTAACATGTTTGTGTGGTTCAATCGAGTCAGTTGGCTAAGTTGTGAAGTCCTGACCTCAAAGCTAGTTGCAGATGCCTAGAACGCTCTTCAAAGCCTTGCTCAAAGACACACGGCGGAGGCGCCCGCCGTCCTGTCCTCCACACCTATATCAAAGAACCATGTTCACAGCACAGGGATGTGTGTGTGTGTGTGTGTGTGTGTGTGTTAGGAGGTATTTTGACATGACCAATTATGTCAGTGTGTGTGTGTGTGTGTGTGTGTGTGTTAGAAAGAGTGGTATTTAGAGATGACCAATTGTGTTTTCGATAGCAAACAAATAGTATAAGAACAATTACACGGGTAAATGTTTACACACCCACCCACTGCGTGGCCTTCAGTCTTTGCTTATCTGTTGAGTCGACCTTATTACTTTTACAGATGGAGCCATGAAAGACCTGAGCAATCACAGTCAGTGGTCACAGTCGGTGGTTCCTGGGTTGATAATCAAATGGTCAACATGAGACAGACACCTGTAAATATTATTCCAATTCAAACAAACAGAATCTGTCTGGTGCAGTTCATTTATGGCTAGTTGTCTGCAACACAATCCGCAGTTGATGAGGGAAGTGCATTTATATGGGAGTCTCTTTAATGTGTACCGGGGCCCGGGGTTATAGTGGGTAATAGTGGGTCATAATTTGACCATGCTAGAAGGGGATGGGAGGGGTCTAATGGGGTATCCAGAGGTATAAAAGAAACTGCCATCGGCTACCGTTACATCATACACGACTAAAGGGCACTTGGAAGAGAAATTCACACAAGTAGGCAACCTCAATCAAAGGACTTTGAAAACCCATACACACATCGATTAAAGACACAAACAGAGCAAGCTATATATATTAGTTCTGTAGACACACTTCTGCAAAACACTTCAATGGATAATTGGAGGTCCCTGGTCGCTATCGTGGTTTTCTGTGCATTGTTGGAAATCTATCATGGATTGCCTTTTAACGTGAATACAGGGACACCAGACAACTGGCAGGTAAGAGTGAAAAAAAACTGTATTTAAGAAATACTTTCTTCTTTAATTTAAAAAACGATTTCCTCTGACATTTCTTTTGAATATTTGTATCTGATGAACTGTGAAAAGTGAGGATAAAATGATCTCATGGATCAATCATTTGAACGAAAGAAATTAAATTAATGAATTGTGTTCTTATTAAATAAAAAATAAAATTACGTTTATATGACAATTCTAGTTGAAATTGAAATGAATAATCTAAAAATGTCAGATAATATAATAACATGAAAAAAATTAAATCGAACCATTTTTGTAATTGAAACGAGTATTATTTGCAGGACGAGTCCCTGGATAGCGGTCCGGTCAGTAACATGGCAGACATGATGAAGAGATCCAAAGCCCTGCGCTTCTACGGGCTTATGGGCAAGCGCTCAGGTATCCACCCATACTACTGATTTAAATGTAATAACCTAATAATAATACACAAACAGCTAAATATTGTAATTCATCTTAATGCAACCTAAACACAAATGTTATGGTGAAGTACAGAAAAAAGATTTAAATAATTTGGTAATAATTGCATTTAATAATTTTAGGTAATTTACTCATAATTTACATATTTTAATTGCCAGCAATTGTTTCATTAAATTGCCACAGTTGCATTGATCCTTTAGTAATTGTAGTCTAGATGATCTAGCAGAATAAATAATCGGTCATTTGTATACTATAATACATATATTTACAAAGTAAAAAGTTTTTCATATTCAAATGTAGAGCTATAGATGAACATAAATCTCAGTTCGATTTCTGTACCATAGGTTCAACGCAGCCTATACAAATGAACACAAGACGTAAGTAGCAATTGTATATACACTACTTTAATTGTATTATTTAATATAAATAATAACTGTCAACAAATGTCTGAAAGAAATCCTAATGTTTTTATATCAAAAACACTTAATGTCTGACAAAACGAAAAGGATTAAAAAAAAATATTAAAATGAAAAGAAATACTGGATTTCTTTCAGGAAATAAAGGAGAGATGTTCATAGGCTTGATGGGAAGAAGCGTCAGCAGTGGAGGTAAGAAGTACAACATTTAAATTCTCAAGGCAACTTTATTGATAGATGCAAGATGTTCTAATGCTACAACCAAGCTTAAAAACCTTTCTCTTTTTCCTGAAGAATCATAGTTAGTTAGTTCAAAGGAGTTCTTTTTTGCTTGTTGCAGAATCTCTGACTCAAATGCTCCCGGCTGCAACAAGGGCATGGGTTGTGGAGGAGGAGGAGTCCCATGAACCGGGTGAGTGTCCTGAGGCTGTCGTTTCTTCTCTGTTTATGTGACTGGCCGTCAGTGGTCAGGTTAAAAAAAATAAAATAATGACATAATTACTAAAATGATGCTGTTATTTGTATTTGGCAGATTGGCAAGAGGATCGGGTCAGACCCCACTATCACTACAGCTAGAAAAAATTAACTTGCACGACATGAACTGTACAATTTTATACCAACCAAAATGACAATACAAAAAACGTCATACCCTTGTCAAAACACACACTGCTTTACACTTTCAAAGTTCATACCAACAGCAATGTTGTCAACCATTGCAAAGGAAAGTAATTACTGTATCCTCACGTTCCCCTCCTCAATAGAAATAAAAATGTAACCGCAAGTGGATGCTGACAAACAAATGGACTGTTTCTTGTTTTGTATTCATGACATCCACCATACAGAACGATTCAAACTCCAATACAAAATACAAAAGACATTCACGTTTTAGCCGAAATCGCTGCATTTCCCGAGACTACGTCAGAGTTTTTTCATCCAAAAAAGGCAATGCGACGGGACCTTCAAAACATGAATAGCTGCTGAAAATGAGGGAGGAGAAAAATCCATGACCCTTATGAGAAAGCAACAGTTGAAAATAACCGGGGTTCAAAAATCACAAAGAGAAAAAAAACAGACCCACTGATCTTTATTGACAGCTCGTGGTGGAAGGCTACGCTGTGGCTGGTGCAGGTCCAGTTCATTCTGTAGCCTGGCGAGAGAGAGAGACAGGGCGGGGGGGGGGGGGGGGGG
>OOFB01020415.1:11044-26883 GCA_900323305.1 Trachyrincus murrayi
TCTCACCACTGAGTTCCTCCAAGTCCACACCCTGTCCGTATAATAGCTATATTATATATTATATATATATATATATATATATATATATATATATATATATATACACACACTATATATATATGGATGGAATCAAGCCAAGTAGTGTGTGTTTCTGACGATAGACTAAATAGTAAATAGTAGTAGTTATGAGAGTGTAAAACAGATGGTGGTCTGTCGTTACCTGTCTCTTTAACACCAGGTGCTTCCCTTTCCAGTACTTGAGCATCTGAAGTGACTGCAGGGTACTGACGATATCCACTGGATTCACAGCAGTTTCCTGGCTGATCTCTGCAAAGCAAAGGACAAAGAGTACAAAAATGTGTTATTTGTTCAGTACAAAACTTTGTGTACATTGAGGTAACAAAAAACCAACCAAACAAAACTATTCCTTTATCTAAAGAAACAAATGTTACAGTCAAACAGCCGGAGGCAGACTTAATATACAGCAGAACTTCTGGGGGGAGACGGCAGAGAGCCTGGGCTGGAAACAACACACTGCAAGGGGCGGAGTTACGCCCTGTTAAGGGGCGGAGTTACACCCTGTTTTCTGCTTCATTGAGGAGACATTCCGAAGAACAAAGAAAGCTCATTCACCCGAGTGGATGAAGCTCTCAGCAGGGGGTTTTAATAAGTTTTAATAAGACACTTTATTTTACAGTTTACTACTCCTGGCCGAGTTTGTCTGCCAATTACATGCTTACGGATCCCCGCCTCCAGCAACATGATATGCATAAACAAATATGAAGCCGAAGAAAGTGAAACGCACGTTCGCCCGGATTCCAGATCATCAAGATATGAATCTGGGGTCTGAATTATGAGACTAGGTCATAGACACTAGGCAGCATGGAATAATACATGTGAAATGTAATAGTGAAGCAACTTACGCCACCACACCAACACAATACAGTAAAAACAGTAAATACATGAATGAACTCACAAACAAACCAAGAAGAAAAATAGAAAGAAGGAAAGAGGAAATACACAAAACGATGGAAATGTTAAGTTATTCATTCACACAGCGGTCTTGTTTCCCCCTTGGACCCACCCTTGATGGAGATCTCCTTGCCCTGGAAGTTGCACATGTATCGGAGCAGCACTTCCTTCCAGTAACTACGGTAACTGATGAGGCCCAGGTCGGACAGGGGCCTCTCCGGTGACCCCACCTTCTCCTCCACCTTGGACAGCAGGTAGCCTGCGGGACAGAGCACCGCTTCAATATTACACTATTTCACCACGGTTTAGTGAGATTAACCCACATTGGAGACCAATGCACGTGTAGGGGGGAAAAACAGTGAACCTGCTCACGTACTGAAGTCGATGAGCATCTTGCCGAAGCCCTGCCTCATGTACTGCGGCATGGTGAGGATGCAAGACACGTTGTAGTTGAGGAAGGAGTTCTTCTCCTGTAGCAGACCGGAAACAAACAGAACGGAACAGGTTTTTCACTATTTTGTCAGAAGAAGAAAAAACGGATTTTTACACTAAAAGGTTGTGATCCAGGGCTTCTTGGTGGCTCCACATGCTAGCATGCTAACCACATAGGAAATACTCCCAACAGGGAGTTTGGTGTTGGGGATATGTGTGTTGTTGTTGGTGGCTGGTTTAAGTCAGACTGATTAGACGCTGGGGCTGGGTGAGGCTGCTCACCTGTGGGGCATTGGCCAATCAAGGCCCACAGGTTAAACCAGCCACCGGCACACACACTCAGGAGGAGCGCTAGCATGTCAACACGTACCACCTGCTCTGCCTGTTCAAACTATTGCAAACTTTACAATGAACCGGATTAACCATCATCTGCCTGTGTCCTGCCGTTGGAGGAGCCCTGAAAAGCCACTGTAGTTGGCATGTGGCAGGGGAGACTGACACAGGCAGCAGCCAAATATAATTGTTCTTTATTGTAAGCTTAAGAGAAAGAATTATTAATCCCTTTAGTTTGACTCCGTCTGTCTTCAATGTACATACAAGCACACAAAAAGCATACAAAATATAATAAAAACTATTTAAAAATCCATTTCAAGTGCCATGAATGCTACATTATATCAAAATATTTACACAGTTAAAAAAAACTAAAAATATAACAAAAACAATTTAAAAATACTTGAGGCCATGAATGCTACATAAAGCGAAATATACACACTCTTTCCTTACACTTGGGACAGAGACAAACGCACTCGGGGCCATCTTAGTAATGGCCGTTATTTTGCCGAAGTCCCACCCGAGCAGCGTGCTGTTGGTTACCTTGGAGAAGTAGCCGACCAGGTGGCAGCCGGTGTTGTCCGCCTCCGTCATGACGTAGAAGAGGAAGGGCTCCACGTCGTAGTACAGCGTCTTGTGGTCCAGGAACAGCTTGGCCAGGAGACACAGGTTCTGGCAGTAGATCTGGGAACCAAACACCATTTAAAAACACTCTCTAGTGGCGTGCTTCTTGTTGAGGTGACTTTCACATTTCAATACATTTCATGGTTGTTTTTTTTCGGCCCTATACGAGCGGATGGCCAACCATCAAATCCATCCAGAATATATGTAATGTTATTTACCCCTTTGACCCCTAACACGGCAGGCTAGGCAGATCAATATTTATCTTTATCTAGTGTTTACCGTGGCATAATAAGCAGTTGGGAGTTACATAGCCTCAAGATACATTTGAACAATTTCAACAAAAAAAACAATCTGCTTCATTTCCACCACCCAAGGGCGATGCGTAAACACTCACAGGCCGCGGGTCAACTGTATCAACTGAGTCCAACAGAACAGTCAACATGGCGTACCTTGTTCTTTTTGCCGTCGACCTCGAACACGGATATGGATCCTTTTCTGTAGACCTCGTCCCCGGGCGGATGCTTCCACACACACTTGGCCTGAGAACACACCAGAGTGAGGTCTAAATCAGGTCTAGAAACAGGACATTACAGAAATATATTCTTTCATAAAACATTCATGAAAACACTGGGCTTATTGTTGATTATTGACTAATTTATTAGTTTGTTTTTCCCGTGCTGTGCTGCAGAAACAGCCCATGTCAGTCATTGAGAAACAAAATAATTTTCTACGCTTTTTTATCTTTCTATGAATCAATTATCAAATCAATAAAATGGTCAACCGACTGACCGAGGAAACTGCATACGATGTGCATCCCTAGGACCAACTAAAGTTAGTTAGCTAGTAGGTTAACAGACTTACAAATGTCCTTTATTGAGGACAATACCATGAAGTCACAGATGCCTAGCCGGTGGGGTGAGGTAGTTTGTGTGTGTGTGTGTGTGTCTGGGTGTGTGGAGGCTGGAGGGTCTCACCATGTGTCGCCGGAGGATGGTCTGGCTCTTCATGTACTTGAGGCAGAACTCGCAGACGTAGAGGCGTCCGAGGCGGGCGTACTCCTCGGGGTAGGGCGAGTGGTACCAGGTGTCCAGCTCGTAGCGGCCGAACAGGATGGTCTTGATCATATTGCTGCCCTCCGTGATCTGACCCTGGATGCGTAGCTTCTCCTGTTGGAGCGGCCGAGAGGAGAGGAGGAGCACACCTGTGGTCACCACACCTGTGGTCACTACATCTGTGGTCACCACACCTGTGGTCACTACACCTGTGGTCACTACACCACACCCTCCCCGTCATTCATCTGATGCCAAAAGGTGTGTTGGGATGTATACGAAGGAGTATTTTAGTGTATAAGTAAATAGTATAAATATAATGAGTATAATATTTGTATAAAATATAAATAGTATGATATGCAGGCCTATTAGGGTGGTGGTAGTCTAGTGGGTAAGGAACAGTGCTTCCAGACGGAGCACCGGAGAGTCATAGGTTCGATCCCCGGGTCTGCCACCATTGTACCCCTGAGCAAGGTACTTAACCCTGAGTTGCTCCAGGGGAATGTCCCTGAAATAGTTAAGTACTTGTAAGTCGCTTTGGATAAAAGCGTCAGCTAAATGCGCTAAATAAATAAAAAATAAATACATAGTAGTATTTGTATGATAAGTAGTAGTATTAGTATGATAAGTAGTAGAAGTAGTACTCGTATGATACAGTATTAGTATGATACATAGTAGTATTGGTATGATAAGTATTATTATTAGTATGATAATAACAATGGTAAGACATTTGTGGTTGTAACTTGGAAAAAGTGTGTTATTGATGTTATTCGTTCATCTAGTTGGTGGAGTTTAGGTCACAGAATGATATGGCATAGCCTACCTCATTGTGTGCTTCTACCAGAAACAGACAACCAGCAAGAACCTAGCCTCAAACCATAGCCTCGCTTTCAAAAACTATAACTTGGACTACTATAAATTGGACAAGGTCATGCGTGGATGTCCAACATGTGTCTGTCCCTTCAAGTATGTGAATTTATTTGCGAGTTTAAAAATTGTGTAAACGACGAGACTGTTGTCAAGGACGGGAAGAGTCTCTAAAATTGTTGAATCGCTGAAGTTTAGAAGATATCAAAAATCTGTTTAGATAAGTATAAAGATCAAAATTTGATGATTTGTTAAATGTTTGAATGAAAACATTGACCGTCTGAAGTAGTGGAAGTCTCACAGAAATGGCCAGATGCTTCGTAGTCTGCCCATTGACTTCTGTTGAATATTTTAAAAAGTATAAAAGATATTTTTAAAATATAAATAATAACATGCCATTTCAAGGCAAGATTAACATTTTTTTAATTTGAATGGAGTCTCTAGGTGAAAAATTGTGAGAGGAGATAGGTGCCAAGGTTTGCAGAGAAGAATAGCAGCACTCTAATTCACACCAAATTCTGCCTTAGGGGGCAGAAAGGTGTAGTGGGTGTGGCTAGGGTGTTTGACTACCAGCCGGTTTCATTCCCACAGTGTCTACCGCTGCAGGCATCTTCCTTGTGTAATATTGCCAACCTGCTCCTTAATGCCTTAATCTGAATTCACTGAAGTGTTTAAATGACTAGATAGTTGTAGCAATGGTAAAAAAGCAATGCCCTATTACCAGGTCCTCTGATGCCTGTGCCTGGGCCTTCCTGAAGAGCTCCAGGTCGTATTCGCTGGTGATGTTCTCCAGCAGAGGTTCCCTGGTGTTACCGTGGGTCTGCCGGTGTTCCTGTGGGCCACGTGAGTTCTCAAACGTGAGTCATTAATGACACTACTGACTGGAATTTAGCATTGCGGACAGAATACATAAGCATGGATTTGCATATTTTCAGAACTGCAGTATATTTATATTTGTAGTACTACAAATATACATTTTTTAACAAAAACCAACATCTGGTAGAATTGATACAAACAATCCAAAGAACAGAAACTGTCTGATGCTATTACCTTTGCTATACCTCAAAACACAATGTGAAAATCATTCTCACGTTTCGTTATTATTTTCAGAAATTGTTTCATTTATTCATTTGGTGTGTTTGTCCTGTTATGTCAAAAATAGCTGTGAAAGAATAGACTAGAATAGACATTTAGTTCCAAGACGACAGCAGAGTGTGAGCGTGTCAGAGCGTGTGTACATCACATACCACATGCTTTTCTTTCTGCTCCTTCTGCAGTCCAGAGTTCCTCCCCTTCCTCATCTCTGCCACCTGCTCTTTGTACCGGCTCTGTTTAGACGTCGGGGTCTATAAGGGAACACGGAGGGGGGCGGGGGGGAGATAAGCTAGTGGTACTAAGGGGAGCAGGCTTCTGTGGAATTATTTAAAAAATAACTATTTAGTGAAAAACAATGAACCTATATGAAAAGAACATTCTAATGCAGTTATGCTTTGTGTCTGATCTCCATCCGACAAGTGCGACTACCATTGAGAATCATACACTATTAATGTAGCCACTATACATGAAATACATTGTCTTTCAGAAAACCTGCTTAATCCACCTGAAGGCGTGGCGGGAGGGACCTACCTGGTGTCGCGTGGCATGGCGTGAATTTCCCTCGTCCTGTCCCTTCATCTCCTCTTCCTGTTTCTCTCGACTGATGGCTTTGACCTGTGTAAAAATACATGCACACATTACATGGACACCATACATGCTAGGAGCACGCTCAGAGTGTCTTCATGACCAATGAACCTGCTCAGCTACATTTGTAAGATAATGCTATGGGACATACTACGCATGCCATGCATAATTGTATTGTTGTTCTGACACTATCTGCAGCACCTGTATTAGAAGACCTACCTAATTATACCATGTGTCTAATGTACAAATAACAGTTTGTACATTAGACCAATGAGAGGTCAGGTTAGAAAAGTAGCTGGTCAATATTTGTCATTATTATTATATAATTATTATTATAATAAAGCATTATTATTATTTCCCATTAGCAACCTCTAGTGGCTTGAGTTGTAGCTACAGTTAAAGCTATATCATTTTCAGAGACTTCTTACTTCCCACGGTGGGGGGATCAGAATAAAAATGGACCTGAACAAAACGATTTATAGAGAGAAGAATTCTCTGGATGGATAGGCACATTGTATTCTTTCTAGTTCAGAGATTTTTCAGAAAAATATCTAGTCTCCTCGTGATCTCTGCTCTAGTTTTCAATCACCCAAGGACAATGCACAACATCAACAGGCCCCAGGTCAACTGAATAACATCTAAACTCAAACAGACCAGAGTCAACATGTGTGACTAGGATAGTGTCATGGCTAGGGTGTTCGACTCCCAGCCAGAAGGTCCTGAGCAAGATGCCTAAACTCTACCTGGTCCTTCATCTCAATTCACTGCGCGCTTTGGATAAGCATTTGCTAAATGACTCCATAGCAAATTTGAAAAACACCTTGAGCCATGTCACTTTGCCATGTTATGAAAAAAAAGCATCTCACACTGGAGGTTCCATGCACTCACCTTGCACTCCTCTGCAGACAGGTTGTGGTAAAGAGGACATCCGGATACGGCAAAATGGCGTTCGTGTTTTCCTGTAAGGTGACCTGGAGAAAAGAAAACACGCAAAAGTCAGTCAGGAAATCCATACAGTATATTTATCTGCACACATGCACTGAATTAATGAAAAGCATTGAAGAAAAGAAAAGACAAGGAATGGGTTTTTGAACAGGAGCTAGAACTAGACAGTGGGCTTGATAAACAGTGTGTATTTGCCATGGGGCTGTATGTCTGCCCATTCAGCACTACTTGCACTCCTAACCATCCCTGGAAGGTGTTCCTTCTCATGGTTTCTTCTCTTGGACTTGGAAATGTTTTTCGCTTTAGAGGGCTTAGAGTTAGGAGGTGTCATATAATGTGGGCCTGTGAAGCACTTTGAGGGCTGTACAAATAAAATCGCCATGACTGTAGATCAACACATCAAAGGTTCTACCTACAGCTCATCCCAAAACAGTCACACATTAACATCAGCGTCAGGTAACAGACTCGGGTTGTAAGCAGGCTTTACCGAGAGAGTTACATCCTGGCGTGGGGCACTTCATGTTAAAGTTGTACGTCTCATGGCAGCGGCGGCGTTTGGGTCGATGGGAGAGGTCCTTGTCAGACTCTCGAGCCGCCGGGTCTTTGGCTTGGCTCTCGTCGTGTGAGGCGTTGGGGCTGGAGATGTCCAGCTCCGACTCGGACGAAGGAGCGTTACCCGTCGGGGTCAAGGGAGGAGATTCGTCATGGTCGCCAGCCGGTTTGAGATCAGGGGTATCTGATGTGAGAGGAACCAAAACACAATGTTATAGAAATAGATGACAGGGGGGAACCGGAGGAATTCTTGACTGCTCAGTATATGCGTGTACCCTGGGAGCTTTGGCTAAGACGCATGGATGCTCTGGTGAGGCGCTGTCTCTTGGCCGCGTTGCCGTCACTCTCTGAACTGTTGGTCTGCTCGCGGTCTGCAGACGAGTCCGAGTCTTCGGTCCCATCGGAGCCACTCCCAGCCACGGGCCTCTGTCACAAAAACACACACACACACACACACACACACACACAGAGGAGAACACTTTAAATAATCCATCACCAGTTATGTTGTGTTCACACCAAAGTGGGAAGTTTCCAACTTTGGAGTACAGAAGTACAACTTGTAATTCTACATTTGATCATCTCAACATTTTCTCCAAGCTCTGACTTCACTTTAGTGTCTGTGACAACAAATAAACATGAGATCAATACGGTAGTTTATGGGCAATTTAGAGCTAAACATATAACAGGTAAACAGTATGCTTTGAAGCAGAGACGCAAGTCTGTTTATATGCGGATCATATACACAACAGGCTAGCTGAATACTGAAGGTAATACCATCCATGCAATTAAACATTCATTATAAATAGTGTCCTGGCATTACGCTGAAGTGGTTTACATGTATTGTAAAGTATAACCGTATTTCCCTCCATCATTGTATCTGCTGGTCAGTGATTTGTAATACAACGGTGTTGTTAGTGTTGGCAAAAATGTAAACACAGGTACCATGCAACATCCCCAATTAAAATAAACTGCAGTTTTCTTCTATTACATAAATAACTTGACCACTCTCAAGTGAGGAGAAGGACGGTCCCGAGTCGGGAACTTCTCAGTAGCTTTGAAAGTAAAGACACTTTATTCTGACATGGGGCTCCCAGTGTTGGACTAGTAGTGCTATAGCTAGCTTAACGTGCTATCGAAAGGGGCTAACATGCTAATGTAGGTATGTATCTAAAAGGCAGCCCGTTCTATGCGTACAACTAAATTAATCTCTACAGCTGCCGATTGATTTAAAGTTAAATGATATCGCTAGCTAGAGCATGCAGCAGCTATATTGATATGTTGTGTATCGATGGACAGTTGTTAGGTTAGCAGCTCGACAGCCAATTATTGTGCCTCACATTAGCTAAGCTAATCTATCCGTGGTGCGACCTACATATATCTTACCTGTCGTCTACGGGGCATGTTTTCCTTAAGAAGAGTAGTTTGCTAAGCGGGTGGCTTCTTAACTTGTATTACTTCCTTAATTCGTTAGAAATGGCTCCAGAAAGACTGTTTTTTTAGATTCGTTTATTTGTGCAAGTTTGTATATACACAACATCGATCGGCTCTCTCGCGCCACATTTTCCACACTCGATACTGCACTTCCGGAGAAACTCCCGGGGCGGACTGGCTCCACCAGGGGGCGCCAGACACCCACGTCTTTCCATTGATCGTTTATCGTGCTCAATTATTTATTTTACCTAATCATCAACAACAACAACAACAACAACAACAACAACAACAGGATAAGAAGGCCCTGCAACTACACTCCCCACCCTGCAGGACTTATACACCAGGAGGTGCAGAACCAGAGCCTGCAGGATCATGAAGGATCCTCACCACCCCAACAACGGACTGTTCCAGCTGCTGCGGTCAGGCAAGCGCCTCCGTAGTCACGCTGCCAAAACAGAGACTGAGACGGAGTTTCTTCCCTCAGGCCATCAGGAGTGTGAACTCTGACCTCACCAGGGCCCCCACCTAGACCCACACACTCCCCCTCTTATAGTGTAAACTTGTTGCCCTTTGCACATTTCTGTTGAGAATTGCCACTTTCATTTCACGGCACACCCCGTGTATGTATGTGACAAATAAACATCTTGAATCTTGAACAACAACAACAACAACAACAACAACAACAACAACAACAAAAAGCTGGATAGTAAATTTATCAGTTTGGAGTATGGGTTCTCACCGCAAATCGTTTTTGGCTGTTTAATACAATAATTATTAAACACGCATGTTGGGAGAAATATATGATATCCCTATTGCTGTCGTTCTATTACATTTATTTCAGTAGTATTTCAGCACATGTCAATGGACATTTCCAAAACAGTTCCTCAGAAACATTGCATTCTTTCTTTACACTTTTATTAATTTCTAATTTTCGCAAATCACACCGTCACAGTAAGAGTCACGTTCTTTGGCTTTAGTGTTCTTAACATTAGCCTACATCCATGGGTGTGCCCTGCCGTCCCTATCGATCCCTGCCCCCTGGAGTTGTGGACAATCTAAAGCACCTCGGTTTTCCCGAGAGTTCCTCTCAGCCAATAAAGATGGGTGGGGGGCAAGGCGCCCACAGCAGCTGATACCCGTCTAAAAATAGTAGGCCCACAGTCTGTCTCTGCAATACCGCCAGGCAACGTGGTTTTCATGCTGTTATCGCACGGCAATAACACCCTTATATATACGTTTTCATCTCAAGAATGAACAAGCCAAAGATTGTCAGACCCGAGGAGAGGTAAGTCCTTTGAGTTTGAATATACTTTCTTCTACATTACTATTCGGTGAGTGATTCTACAGCCAAATCTTGTACTATTGGGGAAGTAAATCCCTTGTCCCCACGTGAAGCCATGTACGTCTAGTCTTTCCTGAATAAAGTAAATGTGATTATTACATAGTTGTTAAAACGTGGTGCACGCATTGGTGTTTACAATTGTCTTTATGTCTCAATACAGCCAACCAGCTCGAGCACTGTGGTTTGATCGCAAAAAATATGTCACCATCAACTTCATGGTCCACAAACCCAAGGACGTCCGGGTGGATTTTCAGACGGATAAACTGATTTTATGGTGAGGTCACAACATTTATACTTTTCGTTTCCATCCAACCATACCCTTTGTCTGTGTTTTATTGGTGATATGGTTATGATAAGTTACATTAGTTAGGTTACATTGTATTTAATTTTGAAACGAAGACATGAATCAAACAATTGTACACACAATGATTAATACAGAGTCTAATAGTTATAATAAATGTTGCCTCACCTGTATACACATATGTCTTTGTGTTTTCAGTTGCAAAAATGATGAAGACGATGTTATTTACAACGAGCTGCACTTCTATGACAAAATCCAAATCCATGTACGTATTCAGTTTTACACCAAGATCAAATATAGGTCAAATTTGGGTAAAATGTAGATTTTAATAGATGTTTTTCATACAGGACTCCAGAGAAAGAGTCTACGATCGCACCATCAACATGTTGATTCGAAAAGTCACACCAGACGTCGCATGGCCACGACTCCAGAAGGACCCTGCTAAGGTTGGTTAGTTTGCCAAAAACAACAACCTCAAGACACGAGTAAAACTCACTTTTTCATTCATTGAAGACTAAAAAGCCACTGAGAAATACACTCAAGCAAAGACAGAGAGGACTGAACTGGGAAACACCATGTGATATTATTGTGTGTAGTTTGTTTTTTCCTCAAATGATGTGGTCCTGTCTGGCTCAACTGGGAGAGCATAGCATTAAAGTGGCCAGCGTTAGGGGTTCGATTCCCACTGGGGCAATTCATTTGTGGACACTGGATAACAGCATCCATCAAACAGTATATGAGTTAACGTAATGATCCTGAATGATGAATACATGTTCAAATCATTGTCTATACCATTTAACGTGTGTTCTTTACCCATCTCTGAGCAGTCTAGTTGGATTTCTGTGGACTTTGACAACTGGAGAGACTGGGAGCACGAAGAGGATGAAGGCAAGGCAGAGTACGACAACTACATGGATGTGAGTGACACTACTGCATTTACTACAAAACGACCATATTTACCACAGCACTACGGCATTTACTACAAAACTACCATATTTACCACAGCACTACCGCATTTGCTACAAAACTACCATAGTTACCACAGCACTACCATATTTACGACAATACCTATGTCATATTTACGACAACAATATATACTACACACTACCATCACAGCACTATCATATTTACCACAACACTGGCATATTTACCACAGCACTACCATATTCACTACAATAGGCCTACTACCATATTTACTTAATGTAGTTGGAAATGGAAAATGGTCTTGGTGATTGTTGATTTTTCTTCAGTTTAGTCAGAAATTGGCTCTATGCGTGTGTGTGTGTGTGTGTGTGTGTGTGTGTGTGTGTGTGTGTGTGTGTGTGTGTGTGTGTAAACACCTTTTTTACCCCCTTTCCCCTCTTACAGATGCTCCAAGAAATGTCTAGCAACAAGACAGGAACGATACCAGACATGGGCGACCTTAGTGATGTAAGTCTTTCTCTCCGCCCATCACTGTAGATTAATCCAAAATCCATTACTGGATAGACCCTGACAGATCACTGCTGTGCGACCACTAGTATGCAACTGTGATATTAATAAGCATAGCCAATGGAAAATTAAGTCTTTTTTAAAATCATTTTAACAGATGTAACCATTGCTGTCATTGCTTGATTGAGTTGATGTAATCCACTTCACTTTGCTACAAGAATGTCTTACATTTCACAATGTAGTCGGTGTAATAATGAAGTATGATGATTTATAATAGCAGTATCCTGAAATTGACCTAAATTATGTTTTTTTCTCTTCTTCTACTAGTCTGATTGAAGTTCTCGGACGCTGACAACTGTTCGCTAGGCGACATGGCATGACATCTGTATTACTTATTTTGATTATTTATTGACAGTGTTTATGACGTGTTAAATAAAACAGTTTTTCATTTACCACGGTGTGTGTTATTTTCTTTGTGTACCGTGGTTACCATTATAGTATACCGAATGCCTAGTCTCAGTTTTTGCCCAATATTGTGTTTGCGCTACACTTGCGCTTCGTCGGCTTCCGTAGACAGCTGACGTTACTTCCCTGTGTGAGTAGCAGGTGTGCAACATTAATCTTGCACTTTGGAACACCAAACATGGCTTTTCAGTGTCAAAGAGACTGCTATATGAAGGAGGTAAGGGGTATTTCTATTATGTTTGTTCAAATGTGGTTGCTTACTAATACTGTAGTGGAGATCCTGTGTTTCCCCCAAAAGCTAACGATCGCTATTTGTTTTTAGCCAAGACGCCTTCCACACACACACAAGGCATCTGTAGTTTAATTGACGTATAGATCCTTAACGCGTGTACCTATAATAATAAATAATAACCTATGTACCTGAACCTATGTACCGCCTCTGTGACGTAGTTTGTCACGTCTGTAGTGTCCTGCTGCCCTGCTGAACTCAAACAAGAAGTCAATGGAAAGAAGGAAACTCTGAAGGGCTTCAACGTCAAACTTCAGGACACCATCCTGTTTCCGGAGGGGGGTGGGCAAGTAAGTAGCAGGCCATCTAACGTTATTCATGTGCTTCAGTAACTATTTGTTCAATAAACGACACGTTTTACATTAATAGCAGCCTTTTAAACACATCAATCAACACTTTCAATGAATGGCTGCAATTCATTGGTGCGCATTTTCTTGAGTGTATTCTTGAGTGTATCATAATGTGTGTGTTCCTCCAGCCAGACGACCATGGGCTGATAGGAGACGTGCCAGTGCTGAGGGTGACGAGGCAGGGGGCCGAGGCCATCCACTTTGTGGGCTCCCCGCTGGAGGTGGGCCAGGAGGTGCAGCTGCAGGTGGACTGGGACAGGAGGTTCGACCACATGCAGCAACACTCGGGTGAGAATACACTCAAAAGCCACACCCATCATATTCCTTACAATGTAGAGAATGGGCTTTTCATTTAGAGGTATAAAAGAGCCATGTTAGTCGACCTTAATGTAGATGTTGGCATATTCTTAAATGTTTAATTATTACTGTCCTATACCCAAACTCTCATCTGGGATTAATAAAGTACATGTTTTTTTGCAGATCATTGTGTTTTCTTACACACACACACACACACACACACACACACACACACACACACACACACACACACACACACACAGTGTGCGGTTGGGTGTGTCTGTACTTCACAGGCAGTAACTTTTTGTTGTTATTGTCATTATTATTAGGTCAACATCTCGTCACCGCGCTGGCAGAAACAATGTTTGGCTTTAAGACCACATCATGGTACGTCTACTGAGCTTTGCATCACATTCACAATGTGGTCCTAAAATATTGGCTCCGCCTTTTCTACATATTTTATAGTCTCTTTTGTCTCTATTGTCTCTCTTGTATATTTTTTGTTCTTGCACCTTCCATTTAATTTTACACCTAGACTGCCTTTCTACATACCTACCTACTTTAGCTTTTTTTATGAATGACCCTTGCCATAGCAATTTTCACTGGTACAGAATGACCATGTTCTACTGCACATGTGATAATAAACCACTCTGACTTTGTGCTCTGTGTTGACTCCAGGGAACTGGGGCGTCAGCGAAGCAGCATAGAGCTGGACACTCCCAGTGTGAAGCCTGCCCAGCTGCAGGCCCTGGAGGAGGCCGTGAACGAGAAGATCAGAGCCCACGTCCCGGTCACCCTGCAGCTACTCTCCGTAGATGACTCCACCTTGGAAAAGGTGAGTACGTAGAGACGTTTTAGGCTACTAGGAGTCATTTAGCAGATGCTTTTATCCAAAGCGACCTACAGTGTATTTTTTAGATGCATGTCATTAAGGAGCAGCTAGGGGTAAGGCATCTTATTCAAGAATGCCTACAGTTAAACATCAGGGTTTGAACCCAGAGCCTTTGGCTGGGAGTCGAACACCCTAACTATTAGACTATCCTGTCCTCGACTATCCGGCCTAATAATGGCTCTTCTTCTATAGTGGAATTTGCTCTTCAAAGCTCCTTTTTTAAATGACTATTGACAAAAGTGTGCAGTATATTTAGGTGATAATATCAACTTTACCATCCAACCCTTTTCCCCAAGACCTTTCTTATTCTTGAGTTTCTTGCATGTCTGTATGAAATGTGTCTGCCTGGATTGTGCGTGTGAACCAGGTAAGGAGCCGGGGGCTGCCTGATGACCACGCGGGACCCATCCGGATCATCGACATTGAGGGCGTTGACGCCAACATGTGCTGTGGAACCCACGTGTCCAACCTCAGCCAACTACAGGTGAGACGTAATACCGCACACACACATTTGTCACATCAAAAGGTGTTCAGGTGATTTTCTTCAAATTGACTCGTGAGCGTTAAATGACGTGGCGTCGTCTCCGCATTAGGCGATAAAACTCCTGGGTACCGAGAAAGGAAAGAAGAACAAAACCAACCTGATCTTCTTGACGGGGAACCGGGTTCTAAAATACGCGGAGAAATGCCACAGCACGGAGCGGTCGCTGGTCTCCATCTTAAAGTGAGTGATTTACTTTACCTTTTTACCATCAGAAATGTCCCATAAATACCCCTTGTGTTCACGAGTGCCAAAACTGCAGGAAAATAACACATTTGTTGTATCTCCCAGCACTGGACCTGACGAGCACGTAGAGGCGGTAGACAAGATGCTGAAGTCTATGAAGCTATTGCAGAAAGTAAGCTGATCTCTATGGCTGGTCTGGTCCAGGCTTAAAATACACTTGAATGTGTTGTTCCATTAAAACATGAGTTTTTATTAGAATTTTAAACAAACAAATAAGTAGAAATCGAACAGGTGTTATTTCTATATTTCTATATATATATATCGTATGTCCAATCCAACTCACGCATGTATCCTGGTAGAGCAATCTGGGCTTGCTGCGAGACATGGCCGTTCTCATCGCGCAGAACTTCAAGAGCAGCCCGCAAAGAGGCCACTTCTTCACCCTGCACAAGTACGAGGCTCTTCAGTTCATCACTTGTTTAGTCGGCAGGTTGTTTTCAAAGGATTTGACTTAATAGTAGGCCTGTACCTTAAACTAGATGGTGGGAATGCAGTGATGCTGTGCTAGTGAGTGTTTGTCTGACCTCCACTTCCATTTTGACCTGTTGACGTTCTTACATTGTCCCCCCCGCAGAAAAGAAGGCGACAACGAGTTCATGAGTATCATCGCAAACGAGATCGGCACGGAGGTGAGATGACGGTTTAACATATTGTGCATTTGTATGCACTAAGCATTCAAATATGTTTGGTCCAGCATAAATGGCATGAACGTTTTGTTCGCCTCCCCCCCCCCCCCCCCCCCCCCCCCCCCCCCCCCCCCCCCCCCCTCCCCGGGGGGGGGGGGGGGGGGGGGGGGGGTGTTT
>OOFB01020415.1:26903-37200 GCA_900323305.1 Trachyrincus murrayi
TTTAAATTTTTTTTTCCCCCCCCCCCCCCCCCCCCCAAGGAGACACTGGTGTTCCTGACTGTCGGGGAGGAGAAGGGGCCTGGTCTGTTTCTCCTGGCCGGTCCCAGTGATGCGGTGTCTGAGATGGGACCGCGGTAAGGCTGGACACCCCTCACCCACTCCCTTACGGCACCCTGTGATGTCTTATGGCAAAATGTGATCTTCATCCTCTTATCAAAAGATGTGGCCGCCTGCCTATGAATCAACAGCATCGTTTTTTTGTCCAGTTCCAGAATCCAGTTTTGAACACCTGAACCTATTCACTATTTAATCATCGAGCATGTCTTTAGTGAGTTCAGATGTGGGTCATTTAGGAGCAGGTAGGGGGGGGGGGGGTTAGGGATGCCTACGGTTTTATCCTGGGGACATTGGGGATCAAACCCAGTACCTTTCCGCTGGGAGCCAAACACCCTAGCCATTAAAAGGATCCACCCCCCTGTACCCGTCTGTGAAAACTGTGTGTTTCTTTTTGCTGTTCACAGGGTCCTGGAGATGCTTCAGGGGAAGGGGGCGGGGAAGAACGGGCGCTTCCAGGGCAAGGCCAGCAGCCTGGCACGGAGAGGAGACGTGGAGACGCTACTCCAGCAGCGCTGCACGCAGCGAGCCTCGGGCGAAGAATAACAACAGAATACCCGGGGATGGCCTCTTTTGATTGAGTTAGAAGTCACAGCGCTTTGAGCAGCTTACTTCAAAAAAAAGGCTTTGAAATCAGGAATGTGTTTTTCTAGTCTTGCTGCACATGTGTACAGATATACATGAGTTTGAATTTGATTTAACGTACTGCAGAATGTACATTACGTGTTGGCACTGCTGTACTTGTGTAAATGTTTTTGTTTAAATGTTTCAGTATTTTTTTAATTTTAAAATATGAAAAGAAACGATACTTGATTTCTTGTTTAACCGGTGCACTTCACATGTTACTTCACATTTCTAATGCTAGTGCTACTAGCATGCTAGTGCTACTAGCATTAGAAATGTGTTGTTTAGTTGGAATCAGTTCGAGGAGGGGCAAGCACATCGGTGTAATTCTTTTTAATCGTGGAAAATACAGATTCAAACAGCACACTCGTCCTGATTTATTTTCTCTCTAATACGTAAATCTCACCCTTCCCATGTGGCAGTAAGGGAAGAAAAGCAGTTAGGGTTGGTACATAATTGTTCTATTTACAGTGGTTGTACAACTTGTAAGAAATTGGCAGTAAAGGTGCAGAACACATCAAATGTGAGCGTGACGTGCAAAATGCTTTAGAGATGGCAGTGCAGAAGAGTTCTTGTTCACGTGGAGGTCCTTTTTCTTTTTTGTAGTTTTGTGGAGATTATGGATCGTCGCCGTAGTTCATTAACTCAATGGCTTAATTATCTTCATAGAAATGTAGTTCTGTGGGGGAATAAATAGATAAATCACATTTTATATAATGCCTTCCATTCACAAAAATAACTATTATAGTATTAATACTTAACTAGTTAATAAGGTTAAGGATCTAATTATCAGATTCATAGATTGACTATGTGTACATATAAATGTCCTTTAATCGGTTTCCACGTATCCCAAGTGTAATCCGACCAGAGCCACTAGGTTCCACTGCAGCCGTTCTCACCGGCAAGGAGTACAGGAAGATTCCGACGAAGAGCCCCAGAATAATCAGGATTATCAGGGAGATGAAGAGGCATCTGAACCGCCGCCACAGTATGAACTTAAAGGTCTTACAGGGGCTGGTGAACCAGAAGAAGGATGTGTCTGGGCGCCTGTTGGTAGAAATATACAAAATAATTAATGCTGAAATATAAAATACTGAAATATTGTTTTCATACATGTCTTAATGGGCAGGTCAATGCCTGAATATTGGAGTACCTCACCACTAGACTATCCTGCCCCTCTAGACCACATCTGAGCTTCTACATTCTCAGAATGAATTGATTAACTAGTCACAGCTAAAATGTGTGTGTGTGTGTGTGTGTGTGTGTGTCAGGGAGAGCTTACTTGGGAGGGTCCAGTTTAGGGTTCATGTTGGGCTCATCCCGGCCCTTCCCAGCCGGTTTCTCATCTGCATCTACTTCACTGACGATCTCCAGCGTCATCTCCACCTTGCCCTGAGAGCCATACACACACACACACACACACCACGTTAAGGCTATACTGCATACGGTATGGATGGGACAGATTGAATTAGCTCTTTCATGATGGCTTTGTGACGTTACTGATAAGCCTTGTCAAGCGCATTAGAATGAAAATGGTAGGAAATTAAGTAACATAAGCCCTTTATGCCAAAATATAAGTTAATTTTGTCATTCAACTGCAAGAATCTATGAGGTCTAACCATGAACATGGTTTCAAGATTTCTGAGCCAGTAGTGAATCGGTAATCCTGATTGCTTGATTCACTACTGGCTGTCAATCTGTCTATAACTGGACTATTAATGAAATGATAGTGTGACATACAATGCAAGAACACAGTTTCACAATCTCTGAAGTCTAACCATGAATAGAAAACAACCAGATAAGATAAGAGTTTGCTGAGACCGTTATACCATACAATTCAATTTCAATTCAAATTCAAATTTTAATCCAAATTCAAATTTAATTTCAATTTCAACTCAAAGGGACTTTATTGGCATGGGAAACACACGAAATGCCATTTCCAAACCATACATCTACCAGCCTTGTCTAGGTTCTATTATAAACTCACGCCCAGCTCTTTCTTCCCGTCCTTCTCGATAGAGCAGGGCCACCAGCCCTTGACCGACTGCTGGGCAAACAGAGACTTGGTCTCCTCAGACTTCTTCTTGCCAGGGCTGTTCTCCATCATCTCCAGTCTGCACTTCTCTGGCGTCTTGGCAGGGGGTACCAGGGTACGCAGGTCCAGCTCCACCACACCTGACGCGTTGGGTTAGGTGGGTTGAACCCGTTATTTCCAGATTTAAGATGCACTGTATTTTGGGTCTAGAGGTGACCCTTAAGTTGAAACCCACCACTGACTGTTTTTTATTTTTTTTTAATCTGCAATTGTATGTCGTGTTTGTATGTGTGTTGTTATGTTTAAAATGTTCTTAGAATTCAATTGCATTGTCTTTTGATTTTCACGCAACCTAAATACTATCTGCAATTCGCACAAAACGATGAAGATAAAAGTCGGACATTATTTTAACACCGTAAAATACGTAAATACGTACCCAAGTAATCGTCCAATGAGAACTTGTCGTTGTCCCATATCTGAATGATCAACTTGGGAGGTATCCTGAACTCTGATTTGTCAAGACTCCAGAAGTTTTCCTGGTTGGAAAATGGACATGAAAACCATACAAGTCATCTACGAAGAAATCAGTTCAGACGTGTTCTACACAAAACAGCACCTGTTCTTAAATTATAATGAGTTGTCATATTCATGTCGTGCATCATGTACAATTACGTTTCAGTATACAGTTGAATTTTCCTCTTTGCTATGTGCATTCTAGTTGTCACGCTGCACTCTATGCTACGTGGGGAATTGGAGGTTACTTTCTCTGGGAAGACTTTTCCCATTTGGACCACGTACCTTCTTGGACACCAGACAGAGCTCCTCCGCGGGCAGGTAGTCAAAGTTGAAGATGAACCTCCAGTTGAAGTTGCCGTCTCCGTCCAGAGACCTGTAGTGGACGTCGGTCTTCTGCTTGTCCTCCTCCATGCCTGGCATCCAGCTGCAGCGGCAAAGGACACACCGTTCGGTAACTGAAACTGAAACTCCCGGGCTAAATATGACCTAATGTGTAGACGTATATTCTCAGCACCCTTGACACAAACGGGTAATTAAAAAAAGGGACCTTCCGGATATCCGAGCAACAGTGAGACTTCTGATCAATCAATACAAACGTGTTTATCGTCGTGTTTAGAGGAGATAAAAAATGCTTTTATGTAGGAATGCAAAATGGCACATTGAAGGTGTAACAACATGGCTGTCTGTGTGCTTTGTGGACGCACCCCTTGACGTAGATGTCACTCATGTTCTCTCCCGTGATGCTGGTCTCGTCCAGGGTCACGTCGGTCGTGTTCCAAACGATGACCCGGAGGAACTTCCTTAAAAGTTAGCGAAAATGACAAATATAGCATTTAGTCGACGCGTGACATGGTGTGTTTTTCCTCCTATGAATACATGTTAATATTTATATTGTTGTGTAAATAGTGTCGGATGCAATGCCACTGCAATTATCTACTGGATCAGCGGTTTCAATTTAAACATTCAATTCAGATCTATTTTTTCCGGAAGCAAAGTTTGAAAAAGCCTTGTTACTCCTCGTGGTTCAATTCAAGATGACATCAAATCTTTGCCACAGTCAGCTCCTTCCTACTTTCAAAAATACCTCATATCAACTATTATGATCCCCTGCATTTAATACAGAGTGAATAACAAAAGTGAATCTCCTCCTACTTCGTTGCCTTGCGTGGCGTGATGTCAAAGGGAGGCCCGGGGAGGCCGATACTTTTGGGGAAAACGTCCACCCACATCTGGAGCTTTCCCTGAACAGAGAGCAGAGAGACACACAGCAGAGGTCACCAAACGTTCCTTCAGGGTCACAAAATATGAGCACATTGTTAAGGAAGTGATGAGGGGCAGGATAGTGTAGTGGCCAGGGCGACTCCCAGCCGTAAGGTGCTGGCTCCAATCCCCAATGTCTGCAGACTATCCTGTAGGCACCCTTGAGCAAGATCCCCCCCCTACCTGAATTCACTGTAAGTCGCTTCGGGTAAAAGAGACTGATAATTAAGACTAAATAGTAGTACTAAATAGCAACGATGAACGACTGAATATGAACATGTAAGTACTACTGTAAATATGTAAGTAAGTATACATCACATGTGCAATGTGTGTCACGCATGCACTGCACATGTGCAGAAGGGGCCCTTGATCTTCTCAGCTCCAAGCCTTTACTAGAGGGGTTTGTACGGTATGGGCGTGTCTCTGCCAACCTGGGACAGCGTGGGCTGGAAGCTGCTGAACAGGGTCCTAGTCTCCACATGCTCCGGGACCAGCTCCTGCGTTCTGAGCACGTGCAGAGAAATGCGCTCGCGGGCCGGACCCAAGTGCTGGTGGACCTCCTTGTTGGCCTCTGGATGAAAAGTTACAAAGTTTGTTTCAAAAGTTTTCGGGAATCATTTTTCAAGGTTGCAAAAGTAATTGAAAATTTTCGGGAATCATTTTTCAAAGTCTCAAAGATCATTTCAAAAGTTTTCAGGAATCCGTTTTCAAAGTTTCAAAGATCATTTCAAAAGTTTTCGGGACTTGAATCAAACTGCTGAATGACGAAGATAACACTACATTAGCATTTCAATCCTACACTTCGACGTTTTTATGAAATAATGAGATTACTGGGCATTACCAAACTCGGCCAGCGTGTAGTCGTTGCCGTGGAAGGTGAGTGTGTTGCCGTTGTCTTCTGTCCTGGGCTTGGACAGACCTTTAAGACGGGCCACATTCTCCAGGATCTGAGACGGCTTCAGATGGTCCCGCCACTGGTTGATACCAGATCTATAACCGTGGAAATAGATCATGGTTGAATCAATCACCTCACATACCATAACTTCTCACTTCTAACTTTAATTGCACTGTAACCAGCCACCTAGAACCATCTTTCTAAAACATCTCATCACCTGATCTGCGTGATGTTAATGCGAGAGGTAAATTATTAAAAAAATAGATGCTACCATTTATTTAGAGATTTTAAATTGCAGAAATGTCAGAAAAATTTCAGAAAAAAACTAAAAATCCTACTTAGCGTTCAAGACTTTTGAAAGATTGACTTCAGACATTTTAATACCAATGAAGGCCTTACTTTCAGATGAATGAATTCAATGCCTTGTACTAGTACAGTGAGTACAGTTCAGTGTTGCTTACGTGCAGTAGGTCTGTGGCAGGCCGCAGTAGGCGTTGTATCTGGACAGGAAGCGGTTCTCCAGGTCTATCACGGTCTCGCCCACCTTCTCGTCCCGGGTCAGAAGGTCGTAGTCGTACACGGAGATCTTCAGGTCCTTCTCTTGAGGCAGGTAGCAGGACATCTCAAACATCCTGAAACAAAACACAAATAAGAATCAAGAGTCCGTCGCGTGACCGGACGTATGAGCGAGTGCTAGGATTTTTATGGGGGGGGGGGGTTCTGCACAGCTTCACATACTCGATAGACAATAGTGACTTACTTTCCAAACACAGGGTTTGTGGTGTTGGGGATGTAGTTGTCACTGTCATCGATGGAGTTCCTCCCGAGGGATATCTTCATGTATGGATCACACTAAGCAAGGAGGGGCGAACGTAATTTTTAATCCTGATAAGAAACTAGATGTGTGCGTGTGTGCATTTGTGTTATGTGCGTCTGTGTGTGTGTGTGTGTGTGTGTGTGTGTGTGTGTGTGTGTATACATATACGTATATATATCCCATACCCTGCCGTTGTTGTCTTTGGGCTGCAGGTCTATGGCTCTGATGATGTAGACGCGCACCAGACACTCCTGAGGCCCGCTGTCGGGCAGCTCTCTGAACTGTCTGGGAGGAGCCATCACCCCGGGGTCATCGGACAGGGGGTACACCCTGAAGGAGCCCTGGAACCACCAGCAGAGAGATTACAATTATACACCAACAGTGTACAGTGTTACTAATAATACACCCCATGTATTCCACTTCAATTCATATTGACTCAATTCCATCAATATTATTATTCATTCTTTCTAATAGCATTCGCGAGGAATGCGTGACAAGCCTCCAGGTGCATGGTGGACTCTACCTTGAACTCTCCCACCACAGTGGGGTCGCTGTCCCCGCTCTCCTTCTTGCCTCGCTCCAGCTTGAAGGTGTCGCAGAAGTCCGTCAGCCCGCTGAACCCCGGCAGGTCCTCCAGCTCGTTGTCGTACACCTGGTGTGGAGCGCAGACAAGTGACTCAACAAGTGACTCACTCCTTGCATGAAGCGATCCGTGTTTATGACATCGTTATCGTTTTTTTTATTGTATTAGTTAAATATGCACCGGTTTTTATCTGTTTATGGTTTGTGGTGTACAGTATATACAGTATATGGCAGCATATCCAGAGGTGAGATGGCGAAGGAAACTAGTGTCAGGCCCCTGTAAGGGGGGGGGCTTTTCTTTGGCCAAGAAAGTGATGGACGGCTTATAAATGCAATAGCTTGAGATGCGCTATCTGTGTATCTCTGATGCAACTACCACGCACTTGACTACCAAAAACATAATTCACCTTGTGTCCGGATTCCTATTGCTACTCTGCTACTCTGCTCTGGCTGTTCTCAGCCTCACTTGTAAGTCACCGTGTGAAAGTGATTACCGTCAGCGTGTCGTATCCCTTCTTCAGGTACTCCCCGCATCTCTCCTGATCTCCCACGGACGCGTAGAACTTACTCCACCAGTCCACCGCCTCCTTCTCCTAAAAGACCCAGGCGACATATTTCATCGCCGATGTTGAAAAACACAGATGTTGATATAATCACCTATATTGCTAAGACTTTATGACGCGTTTTAGTATCGCGAAGTCTCACCTTTTCTGGAACCTTTGGGAAGGGGAAGACCGGAGTACAGAACACAAGGGGGACACATAAAAAAAGCACATATCAGGGAGTGAGCGACAACATCGGTGTAAATAAACAGGACAGGACAAGTTACTCGTGAGTTTAGTGGATTAAAAACCAAGCCCGTGATTAAAAGCAAATCTCTTATCTTTTGCGTGAGGTATTGTGAAAGAATGAAGAACATCCTAATTTGCTTTTGACAATGATTATTTAGCAAACAATTCGCTGTCGTGAAACCAGTGTTCAGCGGACGTCAAGCTTTGACTTAAGCGGTAGTCTAGAAGGAGAAGGCGCTTGCACAGGTGTTGTGATTGCGTGAACTCATTGGTGCCCAGCCGTGTGAATCAAACCACTGTGATAAGGTAACCATACATACAAAATGGGAAGTAGGGGACGCCATTTTGTCGAATGCGGCTGACATACTGTGCATAAACTGTAAGCCAGAGCAAAGTATGTCTGATTTGAGTCATATTTTGTCTTGGTGAATGTTACGCAATGCAAGCAAAAAAATCATAAACCAGGTTTACAACACATTTGTGATTAAATTATTATTATTATTATTATTATTATTATTATTATTATTATTACTGAGTTAGTCAGGCAGGATAGGTTAGTAGTTTACCTGAGTTTCTAGCAGTGGTCTCTTCTCCTCCATGGAGATAGAAAGATGAGGGGAGGGAGACGACATCATCAGAGACACTGTAAGGAAGGGAGAGTGTGACTCAGTGTGTGTGTGTGTGTGTGTGTGTGTGTGTGTGTGTGTGTGTGTGTGTGTGTGTGTGTGTAAGTGCGTGTGTGTTCATGTTTGTGTTTGCATTTTTGTGTGGTAAGCATGTTACATAACTTGCATAGCATGTAAGTTAAATTAATTGAATCTAAACTTTATGAACTTTACTTAATATTTTAAAAAAATAAATAAAAGAAGGATACAAAAATAACTACACAAAACCACAAAAAACTACAAACATATTCAACTAAATATGTGAATAAAACGTGAGCTCAGCGTGTCACTCGGTCGCTCCCTCCGGCCAGGGAGCGGTCCCTTCCTACTTACTCTTGTTGGCCATGGCGCCCTCCGCGGTGATCACGTAGGGGTCGCATCGGAACCGCTCCACGGACGTGATGGTGCACTGGCCCACCACCGGCTTCCTGCCGAACGGCCGGTGGTCGATCACCTTCAGCACGATGGGCGGCGTGTACATCTCTTCCTTAGGCAGGAGCTGGAGAATGGAGATGAAAACATATGTCAGGAGGAGAGGAGCGGGTACAGGGTAGCGTGGTGGCTAGGCTGTTCGACCTTCATCTGTAAGGTACTGGGTTCCATGCCCCCCCCCCCCCCCTCGGTCCTCCTGTGTAGGCGTCCTATAGCTGGAGATGGCTAACCTACTGCCGTCTTGCGTCTCCTCAATGACCATGTTTTGAATCGTAAAATGTTTTAATACGAACGTACATTTGAACGTACGAACGACTACATCGCTTTGGGGATGCTTTTATCTGAAGTGTACTTACAATGAGTACAGATACAGGTCATTATGGAGCAGGTAGGGGCTCAGGTTAGACATCTTGATTCAAGTATGCCCACAAGCGACGTGATTGGCTGATCAATTATCAAGACTGCGGAGCCAAGGTGTTTAACTGCTCTTTCGTGCTTTTTTCCGATGGAAAAAAACCGATTTCAGCAGCAGATGTCTCGTCTCATGTCCGGATAATTCCCTGTTTTAGTGCTAGTACAGCCCACGCGCACGCACACACACACACACACACACGCACGGCTAGTTCTGCTTTACCACTTGTATGAAGAGCACGGAGCTGGGGAAGTTGGGGCTCTTCTTCATGTTCCTGATGACGGCGGACTCCACCCTCTGACCCCCACACTCTACCACCAGGCTGGGGGACGACACGGCCGCCAGCTCGTAGCACTTCATGTTGCGCAGGCCCCACACCAGGATCTGGACACGCGGAGAGACGGGTAGACATGCAGACAGATAGACAAACAGAAGAGACAGGCAGACGTGAACAGACAGATATTCAAAGATACTTCTATTCATCTTAAACAGAGTGTGCGCTCTCTCATGTTGTGTGTGTATGTGTGGTTTATGTAACTCAGATCCAGTACTGCAGACACTATGCCACTGGTGGCCGTGTGGGTGAGCAGCCCGCATTGTGCGTTCACAAGTTGGCAGAAATACTTTCACTTCCATTAAAGGTGTATTCAAAGTTGGTCTATGAAGAACAAATGTAGGCTACTAACTGTATAAACATCTGAGTCAACGTTTGGTGCAGTAAAGGGAAGCTGCCTCCTTCCAAGGTCTCTGCAGCCCATCTCCAGACTATACTCAACTAGACTAGACTGTATTAGACCTGAAAACAGGAATGTGTGACTATGTCATGCAAAGGAATATGCAAAAAGAGCATGCTTGCCTATTGACTATTCACTCTGTATTTTGGCGTGTGTGTGTGTTTATTGTGCACACTGTGAGTATATAAGATATAAGATAAAGATAAGATAAGATGGGATATTTGGGTGAGTGGGAGCATTTGTTTGTGTGTGCATGTGTGTGTGTGTATGTGTGTGTGTGTGTGTGTGTGTGTGTGTGTGTGTGTGTGTGTGTGTGTGTGTGTGTGTGTGTGTGTGTGTGTGTGAGCATCTTGAGTGTGTGTGTGTGTGTGTGTGTGTGTGTGTGTGTGTGAGCATCTTAAGTGTGTGTGTGTGTGTGTG
>OOFB01020429.1:15234-25286 GCA_900323305.1 Trachyrincus murrayi
TGATTGGACATTTTTTTTAACGCTAAGCTAATTCCTGATTGGATTAGCACAAGAGTAGGCGGGACTACTTTTTAACCTAATAATAACACATGATCTGATTGATGGGAAATGCATTGTCAGAGGCCGTGGTCATTGGGTAGACGGCGTGTTGTTGTCTTTATTTCAATGCATTACGGTGGATGCCGTCAATGTCACTGACCTTTTAACACTTGACTGAATCCTAGGGGTTCTCCTTTGACGTGTTATTCTCTTCAGAGATGTGGATTTTACAGGGCCCGTACTTACCAAGGGACTGATTTGGCTGTCTTCTTGTATAAGCCTCTTGTATTTCACGGGCACCAATTTTGGCAGGCTAAGTGCTCAAATTGAGCCATTTTGTTTCACTTTAAAATAAACCTAGATCTATTACGGTGATCTTTCATTCATGCCTCCTTTACCTCTTACGCTCTTCATCCACTTTGCTCTCCTTCTACTCGCTTGCACCATGCCCCAGAAGTGATGCATGCTGGGTAACCTTGTGAGAAGGGTGTGTGTGTGTGGGGGTGTGGGGGGGGGTCTCGCCTTTCCACGCTGAGCTTGTCAACCCCAATCTGAAGTCATTTGGTGTGAAATGTGCGCCATGGTCTGGGGGCCCTGAAGGTCAGCGCCTGGTAATTGATGTTGCTTATTCATCTGTTTCCTGTGTCTTGGTCTCCCTCTCCTTTGGATAGATTGTTTGAAGATTTACTGTAGTTCTTTAAGGGGCCTGAGAAGAGTGCCCCTGCTGTCCGGGCTCAATGTCCCTGCCACGCAGGGGGGCCACTGCTGATGACACACTGCTGTTCTTGGAAAGAAGCCTGTTTTACCAAGACAAGATGGAGGGAGCATCTCCCTGCATAACAATTAGGGAGGAGGAGGTGTGTGGGGGGGGGGGGGAGTTTAAAAGCGATCATCAGTCACACTTTACTTTATACTTTACTCAGTCAAGCACAGTAAGTTTCTTTATATCTGGGGTAAATGTACACAAGGGAAAAAAGTATGAGCCAAATGACGTAACGTAAACATAAAAGACCATGTGTGGATTCTTGTTCTACTAGAGAAAAAAAGGAGTTCATACGTTTTTAATAACACAAAATACTACTACAAAAAAATACTTTTTTGACGACCGACATTTCCACAACACTGTTTTGTGTTGCTGTAATGCTGTGTTTTTGCTACATCAGCTTTCCCGAGAGCCACGAATAACTGAGTAAACCCCTTGCCTGACACCGCAAGACTCCTCACATGTGCTAACAAAAAGGGGAGAAGAGTCTCATGCAAACACATGAAGTTCACTGTATTGCCACTTCCTAGGGGCCGCCACCCCACGGCTCGACATGCCCTTGATGGCTGTCACCCGAGGTGCAGATAAACAATGGGCTCATTTAAAAACAAAGAAATTATTATGGGGGAACGTTTAATCCCAGCTTGACATGTCAGCAGGCAGCACGGGCGACAGCTTTTCAAGAGAGCCTTTGAAGTGGCAGCTCTTCCGAGGTCTTGGCTCGTTACACAATAAAAGGCCACTTTGCATGTAACTGGAGTGGCTTAGGAAATGATGAGTGGTGAAGCAGGACCCCCTGACTTACAAGTGACGTGGAAAAGACATTTCTTTTTGTGATCCACAAACAAAAGGTTAATCAAAGCTAGATTTATTGTTTACTGTAAAAAAAAAGGGTTAAAAAACAACAGGGTAAATGTTGTGGAATGTAGTTAACCATGGAGATACATATCTTTTGGAGACCGGGATAGCGTTTATATATTCAAGTCAATGTCTTTAAACTCAAAAGAGGTTACTAGGTGTTGCGATAAGATGGGATTCTGAAATAGGTTTCAGTATCACTTTTGCTTTTCAACATTTAGTAGAGGTTTCAGAAGCGGGACAACAACGTGTATCAAATGTAAGCCATAGGTCGCTATGAATTGTTCATCATCATCGGTTCATGACCTGTCAAGCGGCGCTTCAAACTCTTCCTGTCAACGTTATGAGACCAAAACCATTTTGGCACATGAGTGAGTTTTTCAAAGAATAGCTTTCTGTTGGCTATAGGTAGGCCATTCCACTCCACTCCCTCCCCCACGCCCCCCCCCCTGACCAAACAATAGTCCTAATCTCCTTGATCATGCTCCGTGAATAAGAAAGGATGAATGTGAATGACGTGCCAGCGAGTAAACACAGGAAAGGCACCTGTGAGGACAATGCCTCGCGGAGGAACAAAACCTGCGCGGGAGGCAGCTGGAAACCTTTTAATTAGCGCTAATTACCTTAGCAGAGGAACGTCGGAAGGCTTGAAAGGATTTGTGTCAGTGCGTGAGAGATCAAAGATTGAGGCGGTCAGATTTTGTACTCTTTGCTGAGTCAAAAACTAATAAGAAGGGTGATAATAGGGCCCGTGAGAATGGCAACGCAGGTGGCGGCACGGTTAATCCTCACTTAGGCCGCCATTTACACAATTGGATGGGCCAATTTTAGACTCTTTTTGAAAAGAGGAGTTAAGCTTTGCTTGGGTGTGGGCTCCGGTTATTAAAGTACCATTGTCCTTTTTTTCTGTTTAAGCCCTGTATTTTGTGAGGCACAGTCAAAATAACACGAAGGCAACTAAAGCAATTAAAATAAGTAGTTGCAAATAAAGCACAATTGACGCCACGTATGCTGGAGCAAAGGGTGTTATTTCATTTAATTCGATTTGTATTATCCAGACATAAAAGTCAGGACCAAAAGTGTAATGAATGTATTAATAGTTGGGCGTACCGTCTCATTTAAACATTGTTATTAAGTCATGTCACCCGGCAGGGCATTTCATTTTTCTGATTGCATAAGCCAGACGGGTCAGTGAAGGGTTATTTCTCTTTTGTCATACCCCATCAACCTGGCCCCAAGCGTGGTATCTGGAAGTTTGCAGCGCCCAGGTCAGATTTTAGCTTAAAAAAAAAAGTCAGTCCCCTTCACTTCCAATCCACCGTTCACATTCTTACCTACAGGCAACCTCTGCTTGGCCGCGGTCATTAATCAAAGCGAAGGGCTGTCTTGACCTCAGCCCCTTCCCTTTGAAGTGCTCTGTCCTCTGCAGCGGGAGGAAATCACTTGCTGCCTGATTCAATGAGCCATCAGTCGAGCCAGCAGACCTAATGACATGTGAGAATATTAACCTCCTACCACCAAGAGCGCTTCTGCTTAGAAAGCAGTCTATTATTCATCCCGGGCTCCAGTGGAACCCGATCCCTCAGCACTGCCTCTGCACTAAAACCCTCCCACCAAGACTGTAGCCAAGCCAAGGCACACAAGGTTCAATTTTGAAATAATGAAGCTGTTATATTCATAAAGGTTAAGGGCGCCCGTGTTTCTTGACATATTTTGATGAAGGATTCTCCACGTCGACGGCTGAGAGTGAACCGCAAGGCAACTTAGTCCTTGGCGTAACAATTTTGACAGGTTTTCTTTTTCCTCAATGAAACGGTTTTTCGGGGTAATGTGTACATGGCATTGCCTATGGTTGCATTTCTTTGTAATGATGTTAAGAAATTATTAAGTTATCTTTTAAAAGCCGTGTCATTTGTTTTTGTTTCTAATCTTGACAGACACTCCAGTCCATTACACACATATGAGGCCCATCACTCCTGCAGTATTGGCAAATTCATCAGCCGTTTTACTCATTGCTCCCTGAGCTGCATGTTGATGTATCTGCCGTTTTCTTTCATCTTCTTTTTTTTGCCAACTGGTCGAGAGAATAGCCTTGTTAAAATACAATAATGACATATCAACTCTGCCGCTAGTTGGAGGCTCTTGGAACGATGAGACATTATCCATCAAAAGCAACGCCGCCCCGTTATGTTCGTTCATCAAACACAAAGAGCATCTTCCTAAAACTTATCTGGCGTCATCCTTTAAACAAAAAAACAAAAACAAACCTCAAGGTATAATCAAAGACGGTCACCTGACAGCACACATGACCAAATTGTTATTAACACTGAGATGTGTTGTTGCTGCTTTACAAAAGCCTCCTTCATGTGGGAATTCTAAACATTCCTCGAGCAGCTGGCCTTTTGGCACAACTCCGTTCGAGTTGTTCGCATTCATTAGGTCTCGGGACGTCAGAAATTCAAGTCTGCGTTGTCCCTCTTGTCATGCGGGCGGAGACCTCTGTACTGACACAGAGTGGAATCCGCTTGGACAAGTGATCAAAAAGTGTTGTGGCATGTCACGGGCCTTGTGGGCTGGCCTCGGTACCCTATGGTCACGGGTTGAGGACATCCGACCTGAAATGCATGCAAAATAATGACCGCCGTGACTGACAATTCCGCCAATAAGCCCAAAGTGTTGGGCCGTTGTCAGCAGGAGTTTATCAATAGGCACGTCTGCATATGCACTGGTCCATTGATCCATCCATCTCTGTCCACCTATTTCTACATCACTGTGGCTGTCTCTTGTCATTCAATGGGATGGGCTGTGAGGAGCTGCAGGAGCCTCCATTTGCAATCCTCAGCCCTTGGAGGAGGAGGAGAGAGAAAGGAAAGGAGTTGGAATAATGGGACTTTACAGCCAATGGGGACGTCGTATCCAGGGCGCCTCTCTGACTTTGTCGTTTTGGATCTTTGATGCATATCACACAAATTTGTTGGGCAGCTTGTTTTCACAAGCTCCAGTCTATGGTTATACTTTAATAGTTTGTTTTCTTAGGGCCATCGCCGTCGTTTCGGTTTTTCCTTTTTTGCCTATTTGTAGGAACGTTTAGTCAGCTAGTGCAGGAGTGTTTGTCATTAGCGCCTGTGCTCGTTAATGCACATGCAAGGTAGCCAGAACCTGCGGTCTAGTCTAGTTGACACCATTAGCCCAAGGAGACCGACGCACGCTAACAGCGCGCTCTGGGTAACGAGGCCCCAGGTTAATTGCAGCGAGGACGCCTTCTAGGTGACACAGGGTTCCGAGTTCCGAGTTGGTGATTAGAGGAAGATCCCAGTCAGGTGACTCAGGGGAGACTAGAGAAGCCTCATCAGGTCTCTAGGGGCGGGGTGGGGGAGGGAGGAGAGAGGTTGGTGTCCGCGGGGAGTGAAGGTAAACAAGATTGTACCTGTGTGGAGGATGGAGGCGGGCGGCCGCCCCGGGGCCATTAGTGGCCTTACAGCGGGAAGCAGAGTGCACACGCAGCTCAGGGCCTATCAATGTCCAAGGGATAATGGGCAACGCCTATTCTCCTCTGAACTGTCAAACCGTCAAATCCAATCTCTCGTGCCGATAAGACATGCTTATGAAATGATTGTGTGTGTGTGACGGGGGTTGGGGTTCTGTATGGCGTCAGTGGAAATTAAATAAATGAGTGGGTGAGCTTAAACACATCATCGGGTTCATCAGTGATATTGTGATGAGCACGGCGTGCGCCCGCATAATTGTGATGACATGTTAAGCGCTGACTAAGTTGTCATTAAAAAGTACCTTTTTTTTTGCCTCCAACCTGCATCATTCCCCCACTCCCAGGGCACTGAGTTTAGCTGATTAAATCACAGGGTGCACGCAGCAATGGTGACACGAAAACAACAATTAATAAGCAAACGCCCACCCCCCCTCGCACACCCTCACACACACACACACCCCCAGTGCATGCCGACTCCGTTTTAACCAACCTGCTAATAACATTACACGGCAGAAAATATCCTAATCAGACATGTGAAAAGGGATTTGGGAAGCATTTTGGTTTGTTTTTCTTCAAACAAAAATGGTATTCTCACGTGGGTTTACTGCCAGCCGAATCAGGCATTTCTTATTAAAATCCTCATTGTGTTTTTTTTTTGCCTGATATTTTGCTGTAGCTCGTTCTTAACAGCTTGCGTGCCTCATATCAGCGTATAGGTAGGAGGTTGATCTGCTTCACTTGTCATACTGGACATCCATCTCTTCATCACGCCCGCACGCATACACAAACACAAAGACACACACCCAAACAAGCATGTACATGTGGACAAGTGGGCGCACGCACGCACACACACACACACACACACACGCACACACTAAGACACATCTAAGACATACACACTATGTCTAACACTAACAGACACGTGTGTGCGCACACACACACACACACACACACACAACACAATCCCTCACCAGGAATGCACATTAAAAAGGATTTGTTCCCCTAAAGCCGGTCGGCATTCGCGAGGCCAATGGCAGACTTAAGTGTCAATTAAGGTGATGTACAGTGGGCACATTATCATACAAGCTTGTCAGCTGTGGCCATTTGAGGGAAACAAATACCCCCGGCTTTACACCTTCCACGACGTGAACTTTGCATGGACCCATCGCCGCAATGAATGTCACAGTCAATCATTTAGCCGCTTGGCAAGCCGGCTGCTTGGTGAGTCGATTCATGGGGGATCAAGTCATTCCATACAAATAATACCCATAAAAAATAGAAAATCCGAATTCTAACGGCTCTGTCACATCCATTGGCGGCGTCCGTCCGTCCGTCCGTTGGTCGGTCGGTTGGTCAGTCGGTCGGCCGGCCTGCCCGCCCTGCCGTCGTTTCTCGGGTCTTCGACTCATTACTGGGTGGGAGAGAATTATAGCTCTCAGCGGGGATGATGGATGACAAGTTAAATTTGTGTCCAGGGACTGGAGGTGAACGGTGACAGAGGTATTTATCTTGAGAATAGAGGCTGGGGGTCAGGCGAGGCCTGGACGCCTTAAGGTGCGAGACATTGACAAATTCATCCAGTGGAAAGCCATTGCTTGGGACTTTTCTTTTGTTTTTGAGTCCTGGCCACTCGCTAAGTGACCCGCATCGCTCATACTGCCAGCGTGTGAAGAATGCCCTGCCTGGCCAGGGAGCCTAGCTCTTCTGTTGGGGCCCTGGTAGTTCATTGATTTTTTTTGTTTTGTTTTTGTTTTTTGTTTCAAGGCTTTAATCTTTGTACTGGTGAGACTCTGAAAAGGTGCTCGCTTTGGTTAATCAGAAACAGTTGTGTCGGGGGAGGGGCTGCGCAGGGGGGGTCACACTGGGTTAATTTGGTTAATTTATCCGCCTAATTTGGTGCCTTGGATTTCGGAAGTAGTCAACGGCGTGCCAATATTTCTTTCTTTGGTTCAGCCTCATTTGTATTGGAGCCGTTCCTCTATACTTTCACCGTGTTTGCTTTTCTATGTCATTTACTAATCAACCCACCCTGTTGTTTCCCTGTTATGCAGTGATGAGGGAGAAGAATGTGTTTATTTTTTCCCTGTAGGTTTATGTACTGTAGACAAGGGGGTGAGCCACAGACAAGGGGGTGAGCCACAGACAAGGGGTGAGCCACAGACAAGGGGTGAGCCACAGACAAGGGGGTGAGCCACAGAGACCTCTAGTGGTCGCAGAACATGGTGAAAGGGTTTCTAAGGGGATTATTGCTTTCAGTACCTCAATTCATTATAATCGTTATATATCATATTAAATATGCTATTAAATATATTCTATCTGACAAAGCACATGGACAAATGCAATGATAATGACATATTGTATTGGCTATTGATGTGTATAAACATATAGTTATAGTAAAGTACTCCCTGGCTGTAATATTACGTGTGGCAAATACAAGCTCTGAGTCACTGTATTGTGTTTCTTCAATAAATATAAGGGGGGTTACTTATTATAAGACTTTTGTCCTGCCTAGTGCGAATTTAATGCAACTCAGACCAAAAGGAACTTGAGCCATTTCAAGGATTTGAAAATTGTCAATATTTGAAACTAGTAGGCCTATTAAGATACAATCTTAAAATCTTAAAAATACAATCTGAAAAGTATCTTAAAAATAAATAACACTCAACCTTTTCTCGATCATTCAAATATCTGGTGACCTATATTGATTCACAACTTTATTTTTTAGTTACGATTTGACTGCTAGACTTGTAGGTGTATCCACGCCACATGGAAAGGCTAACAGGCTAACCGTGTGAATCACAGTCTGGCAACATTTGTTTCCCCTGCCTCTCTCTGTCTGTGGTTTTGTGTTTCTGGCACCATAGGTCATACTTTGCAATTAGGACAATGTATAAGTGATTGATCCAATGTGAAAGGAGTCATTTGTTTGTGCTTTTGGAAAAAACAACAACAACAGTTCTTGGGTGCTTTTACAATCACTAACCACTTTGCCATGGTTCATCCATCACGTTGTCAACACTCCTGTGTTTGGACTCCATACGAGCCTCGGCCCAGAGAGGAAAGAAACGCAAGCTCCCCCCGACCCCCCCTTCGCTGCCTTTCACGACAAGTCAAATTTTCACCTACAATTTACGCCCTCTTTTGTCTTCCAACCACCATCTTGAGATGATTTGTGAATGATAAAGTGTGTGTGTGTGTCTGTGTGTCAGTGTTTGTGTGTGTGGGTTGCGAACCATTACTCAAGTCTGATCGCTGTTCCCCGTGCAGGCACCTTTAAAAACCACAACCAACTCGGCTCGGCCGAAAGTAATCAGTGTAATCAGCGTTGGCTCATAGCCTTTTCGTTTTCTCCTTTTTCGTCTTCCTTTTTTCTCTCAGATGCGACGTGGCCACTCACAATGTGACAGCGATATTAAATCGACTTTCCGTCTCACGGTTGAATACACTTGCACGATGACTGAAAGGTGATGCTATTGACGAGTGGAAGCCAGCTCAATCAACGGTTAAAACATACTGTACTTCTAAAATGTATTTCCCATTCGCGCTGAGTATTGACTTCCTGCCCGGCGTAGTGATGCAAATGTTAAATGAACTGTCACGCCGAACATTGATTGTTCTTCGATTGTGCTTTACAAAGCATTCATGTTTCTTACACCTAAAGCAATTATTTCTGCTCATTTTTACTCCATGTCTCTCCCCCTTCAACACAATCGCAGGGGAGGGATTGGTTCTACATTAAATAAAAGTATTTCAATAGAGAAGATGTTAATATGGATGTTGATTCCCCTTTTCACAACAAAGTGCAGGGACCGATTTATTCGAAGTAAAAGACTTAATGGACGCAGTCCTGTGTGTCCATTAACCGCAATGGACATTAATAGGTTTTCAGATGGCCCGGGACGGCCAGGATAATGCTACCCTACCATGCGTTTTTCTGGTTTTAACCATGACTTATAAATATATTTACTTTGAGCAGATCCCCTTAAGTGCTTTTTTTTAACAATGCAAGCTCCATGAATGATTCACCATACAGGAATACCTTAAAGGAATCATTTGCTTGGGGGGAGACTCCTGGTTAGTTTGATGCTGACAAGAGCATTATCTCCCAATTGACAGCGTTGCATGTTCTGCTAATGCAATATTTATCGTATGTCACATAGTCGCGCATTAGGCCAACGTGAATAGGCTATTGTCTCTCCGTCGTATTCGCAAGGGAGCTGACAATGGTTTGGGTTAAAGCAAATAAATAAAGAAATGCAGCTTTTATGCCCTCCGGCCATTTCCACACCGAACGAGCTCCGGGGGCTAGCTGCTCCCGAGGAGACGAGGGGGCTAGCTGCTCCCTAGGAGACGAGGAATCATTGGGCGTTTACTGGACACATAAGAGCCAAAAGATTTTAATGCTATGTTATGTCATGTTAGGAGCAGAAGTGTTAAGAGGCTCCTGTGTTATTGGGATCAGCTCTTCTGTTCATATCGGGTGGCAGTAAACTGTCTTGTGCATATTGATTGTGATAGGAGCAGGTCCTCCGACTGCTTTGTGTTCACCAAATGAACTCTGTTGGTTGGCTTACTGTGTGCTTCCCTTGAGTGTTGCTCCAATTCAATAAAACAAGAATGTCGATTTGTATTTGAAGTGAAATGTGCATATTTGTTGAATTAGGAAAGTCCCAGCAGGTCCCTTGAAAAGATTCGGTGGGGGGAACTATTCAACAATACGTGTGCATACCAAACACAACCAGGAACAACACAGGCCGTGGCTCCTAACGTGGCCCCTGTATAATTAAGATCGGTAATAAATGTGACAAAGGGCTTTATCTGACCCCAAAAATCAACATTTCACATTGCTCGCTTCAAACATGCCCCCCCCCCCCCCCCATGTCATAATCCCTCACAAATATTCCA